>LUCM01004698.1:149465-174570 GCA_008360955.1 Fasciolopsis buskii | reverse complement strand
ACTTAGGTAAAGTAGGTGTCTCACGCCTTTGTGGTTGGGGTCCGAAAGACTCGTTGACTTGCTGGCTGGAGACACTGAAGGATATGGCAGTGAACCGTGAACAGTGGCGATCGTGTTGTCATTTTCTATCGAATCAGAATGATTGAAAACACTTGCGTTTGTACAGTTAGACTGTGTTCCGTTTGTTGGGTGCAGCAGCATCTTATCTGTTCCCGCCTGTGTAGGTCCACTCCCTGTTCTCGTTGGATATTCACTCTTTTATATATAAACGTGTAACTCTGGGGAAAGGCAGCTGTTAGTGAGGCTTGCCTTGCTGTTTAACGCTGAACCATGGCGATGAAGAGTTTCCAAGTCTAAGGCTAAATAAATACATTTAGTTAACTTGGTAGATTTAAGTTTGTAAATTAACCGGTGCGTGTTACGCAGTGAATCACGGCACCGTTTAATTTGGTATCTTATTCGAATCTTAACATCTTCATCTATTATGCTTTACTTTGCCGCCAACTGTTATTGGGTTACATCGCGTACGGTTGCAAATTTGATTTTGAATTTGAAGAAAGCGAAAAACGCAGTGGGCTATAAAAATGGCCATGACCGGGCGTTTGCGGTGCACTGTCAGCATCCAGCTCTGTGATCGTGTGTCTATTGAATTAATGCGTATAACGATTAACCTCGTATTTATGCTACTTTTTCGATTTCCACCCGAAAAGCAACGGGGTAAACAGGTATGAAAAGTGAATAAATTACTTAATGGTGCGCTGCGACCGGTTTTCAGTGGGTCCCGAATTAAACGATTGAATTACGCAATGTCCATGAAAAGAAACCAGCACATCGGGCTCGATGATCACATTCCATACTGATTCATTGTCTTATCATGAACAGAGTATGATAAACGTTTCTTTTGGCTTTTTATTTGTAGCAAACATCTCCACCTTTCTTCAATTGCTCCAGCCCACGAAGCGTCCTCATTTGAACGGTAACGGCGGCAAGTTGGAATTTGTTGGCGTGGCCACTGTGGATTCGAAAGGCATGTGCCAATTGTATCGGACGTTGAAAGATAAGGAAAAAGATAAAACTGTCACATGATTGTCTCATTGTTTGGCTTTTGTTCCATCCACTGTATCTGGTTGCAACAACATTGTAAATATTACGCATAAGACAGATTTATTTCATTCTCTGTTACTTGCACCTGATAAATCCCAGAGCATCAAAGAACAACTCACGTATAACTCAATCCAGGTGGGTAATTCCCGATTTAAATTTCTACTGCCGATCGGGACTGGGATTTCTAATCGGAGCATCGGTAACATCACAATGATTGTTGATTTGGTTGTGTTACGATTTTTTTATAGATGGTAACTGCTACGTGGTTCAGAAAATCTGCTTTTTGTCGCGAGGATGCACCCACGTGCGGGCGAAAACTAAGTTATAGAACTCTTAGGGTGTTGCTTGACAATGACACGTAAGGAATCCCAGTGAGTAAGCAACGGTGAAAGCATACCTGACATTGGTGCCTTGATTCATGAATATGCCAAGTGAATCATTCTTCAATATACTTGCCTCCTCTAGGCGGATGCTTTGATTTAAACTGAATTGTGGAATTCGGGCTACAGGTATGTGCATGTTTCGTCGTACGACGGAGCTAGCCCTGTTGACTGGTGCACTTCTCGCCATGTTGGATGTTGAAATAGAAAGAATGAGTACCCCAGGGAGAAAAGACGTGGACCCACGGAGATAGATAAAAAGAACCACGTAATAGCCAGCGCGAGAAATGCAGTCTTCCTGTAAAAACTAACGCTTTTTTAGTCATTGTGATACGAACAAAAGTGACCACACGATCGTCGCTGTTCAGTATTTGGTGTCATATCCTCCACTGCCTCCAGCCAGCTAGTGAGATGTGTAATTCTACGCCCTGCTAGTTTTCAGGATCAAGGTTCCCGATCCCTCCTCCGCGTAGTGAGCCCTACTGGCTGAGGCCACTGCACTCCTGTTTCAAACATGCCATAGAATATACCTGGATTTGAGCTTCCGAAACACGGGGACGTGCGACACTTAATTCATTGAAGTTCGCCGAATGTTTTTCCCGTTGCCCACTTCATTTGTTGCCTCCATGTGGTTTCATCTACTCCGATGGAAGAGTGGAAAACGGAATACCACACAGTAGATGCGTGCTTGGCGTAGCACGTGCCCCAACCAAGGAAGTCTTACTAATCTGGCTATGCTATGATAGATCATTCTGTGAACTAATTCCTCGATTTCTAACTTCGAGGTTTCTCAGACGGTCGTCCCATCCAATTTTTGGATACTGCACCATCATGGATAGTTGAAAACGTCGAAGCTCGCTAAGTTTGTCCCGCAACCTCACAACAAAACTGGGCGCACCACGTCGTAAACACAACCTTCCACTTTCAGCGACATCGGCGCTACAAATGCTTCGGCCCAGCGTGCATCTTTCGAGCGTTGGGTTCACGCATTCTATCGTTTCTCATCAAGCAGCTCCAGAAAGAAAACAGGTTGTCGACAGATGGTATTTCCTCTCCATGATGCACCAGATTGAAAAATACTGACGTCTTTCAGTCATTAACGTTGCACCGAAGTGCTCAAAAGAGAGCGAAAAATGGCGAATGATCAACGTCAACTTATTACGTGGGAGGAGTTTGAATCCAAGGCCACCATTGCTTGTGACGAATCTTGTAGACCCCAACCCAGTAGTTTAACTAAACCCACACAAACTCGTCCATCAGTTAGGTTTTCATACTTTTTTCCGTAGTGATCACTACCTACCTCGGAAAACACCGTGCAGCTGGCGGGGGTTCTGTGCGCATGTGCAAAAAGTCTTCATTTATTAATATTTATTTCCCCTTCTAAAGATAGTCCTAGGTCTTACTTCAAAACTGCATGCGGAAATCTCCGGGTGCGTTCTATCAACACCATAAAGACATGGTGTTCAAATGCAAACAGTCTGCATGAATGTGCCCAAGGCGACCAACCTTCCGAGATGCATAGCGGAATTGGTCTTACTGCTGCTTTATGTACTCGAATTTTGATCGGCAACCGAATGTCTTCCCTACAACACAAATGTCTCAGATTTATAAACACGAACGTGGCGGTACTCCTCCGATGCATGACTATCAGGTAGGACGTATTTTAACCTGTCTATCTCATTTAAATCGTCTCTTGCAAGAACAAGGCTTAACTTCGAGCCAACCCAATCCTGCAACAGCATGTTACATTTTGAAGGTGTGAAATACAACCTATTGCATGTCGTTAAAGAGGTCTTTAAATAAATACAACTTACTTGGCTCTTCACTCAGAATTACGCAATCGTTCGCATATTCTAAACCAAATAGTTCACTGTCTGAGGAATCCTATGCCGCCATTGCCATGCGGGGATAGGACCGCTTCCATAGTCACTTCAGTGGCAAAGTTAAAGGGAAGCTGGGAGAGAAGACGATTCCGACGCTCACGGTTAAAAAATCGCCGTAGACGTGAAACCGGATCCCGCTGTTTGAACACAACAGTTGGAAAAGGAAAAATGAATCTCTGTCTCACTCTTCAATTAAAAGCAGCGCTACAAGGCTGCACAGCCGACCGAGTATAAGGTGGTTTTCAGTTTAAGGGAGGCAAAGACCATAGTTCTACTGTAGGTAACATGCTTGATGTATGATCACGGTGGAAGCGATATGCCTTGTAGCCATTAGGGCCCAATACACGGGAAAGAGGAGGACCGGAAAAGTTGGAGTAGCGCAGAACCACAATGTTGCGATAAGTTAGGTGTGTTATCGAGCCGGACGATGGAGAGTTGCCGTCTACCACCAAAGTGACCGGTAGATTTGGTATTGGAACCTCAGACCCTTTCGATAACAGACGCTTAATCAACTTAAATACTTACGGTCAAGAGAGAAGAGGTGGTCAGTACCGTATCGGAAGACGAATTGATTCTCACACGTGCGAATTCCATGGGCACTACCTAAAGGGTGGGCAAATACGACTGCTAACAGTTTGCATGTTGCTCTCACTTCATGATTTTCACAGGAGGACCTACCACCTTTCTCGTAAGTCAACACAATCGTGGGTAGACATCGGTCCTCACAAATCTATTTCTTGCCCAAATTGGTCATAAGAGTTTTGTTAACTCCGGTGTGAACACCTCTTTACCGCCCTTAGAGAAGAACGGTGACAGTCCATCTGGTCCAACTTTCTTATGCCTTTCCATGAAACCTATCCCACGAATGACCTTGATTTCTCTTGGAGGACTGAATTCTAATTGCATTGTTTCATTTACAGGTATAAGTGAGACTTCGACTCTCAAATTATACCAAATGAATTCCCTTTTGAATTGTTCTGCCCAGCATCCTAGGCAACGTTTGTTCGAGTGGATTAGTGAATCATCGGATTCTTTGACCTGTTGTGTATCAAAAACGTGACCGTTGACGGCAGGTGTGCAAAGACTTTCGATGTGAATGCCGTTGTTTTCGCATTATTAGTAGACTGTTATAGAAGAATGGACTGAGTAACTTAGGGGCTAGGCCTGAGGTACTTGCTCCCATAGTTCAGTCTGCACAATAAGCACAGCACGATTAGATTTAGGTGGTTGGGACATGTTTTTCGCATGCTGGTATAAAGCCCGGCTTGCCATGCGCTCTTCGGGACAGGTAGTAGTTGGAAGTTGGGTCGCGGAAATCAGTCGATGATATGGCAAAAAGGAACGAAAACCATAAGTAGTAGGCTAGATAGTGTAGGCACCCGGTTGAGGTCCACCAGACCCCTCCAAACGATGGTTGAGGCAGCAGACGGTGTGTGGCTGAATGCGACGGTTAGTAGCGTTGTTGCACTAGGAATCTATCGTTATTCAATTTGACATTTGTTTAGTCTATGTACCACTAATTTTTGTTCTTTTGAGTAGGCAGCGAAATAAGTTAGCAATCTACACCAGAGCACTTTGGTGCAAGCTTACTGGTTGTAAGAAACCGAGTTTCCCCTGATCATCTCTCCCACAGTTGGCTTTTCTGAGTCAATACACGTGACTAGTCGTTAAAAGTGACAACTACTGCCGATGACCGCAGCCGTTCCCATCACTGCTAACGGTATTTCTCACTGTCGGCTGGATAAAGTCTCAGGGATGTAAGCATCTCGTTGTGTGGCCTGTCGAAAGCCAGCATTCACTAGCAACTGTCGTCAAAGCTACACAGTGTTCACATGAACCAGAGTCTTCTGTGTTGTCTGACGCTGTCTGTGGGAGGCTTTTAATTCGATGCAAATGTTACTCGGATACCGGGTATTTTTTAATAACCATAACCGCCTTGAAAACCCTAACTGGAACGCAAACAAACAATCATCATCTAGAAGCAGTTGTGCCGAGCGCGGCGTGATGCGATAGTCGACTAGGCTTAAGCAAAAAGCGAGCACATTCCAAGGCGTGACCTAAATTCGCAGATCTTCGATTGATCCTTGCTACCGGTGGTCAATCTGAGTCCATCGCTGTGAAGCCGAAGAAGGGAGCCAGGTTGACCGAAGTCGATTCTACGGCAAAAGTTTCTCTTATCCATAAGCAGTTTGTGGCCAGAGGAAGCGTGAATAGGGCAATCACCGTTTTCTGTGCGACCGACTGGGACAGAAGATAAGCTCCCAGTGTGTCGCTCGGTCCCCGCTATGTAATCCATGTTGTGACTACTGGCAACGAACCAAAATTCTTTGAAAGTGCACTTCGATGTAGTCCGGGCAATTCCCGGCAGAAAACGTCTTTGTCCGCAGCAAAGCCGCGGCTATTGGGCGCATATACAGATAAGACGAACAGACAACGTCGCTTCAGTCGATTGCAAAAGCGTTCAATTCATCTGCTCAAAAGCTCTAACACATTGCACTGGACTATTGTGCTCAGAGCGATCGTGATATCAGCAGGACTAAGAGCACTGGAAACGAATTACCTGGCACTACCCAAGTTCATCTTAGCAACAGCACTGTACTTAGAAGGTGCAAGGAGCATATCAAATGAAGCCATAGATCTTGTAAATCTGTCTAGTACACGGAGCACGTGGCACATATTCGAATAAACGCACACGATGTTCTGTATAACCTATAGGGCAAAGTTTTCCATTAGTTGCCAGTTATCCCTCGCGTCCTTGAAACCTTGTAAGGCCTTCTACTTTACCTGATTCACAACAAAATCGAGCACAACTTTCGAATACCGCCAATATGCCTTGAATACACTTCAAGCAACCGTATATCCTCACGCAGCCGTAGGCATGCGAATAAAATTCAAGCTGTATATTCAGGATCTTCGGTGGGGCTTGCTGAACAGCACTGCTTGGTCAGCCGATTCTAAGATGTTCTTCGAATTGAGAACAACCGTAACATGGAGTGACGGTGTGTTTGACGCGTTATTTGGCTAATTGCCGAAGATCCGGCCTGCCATTCGCGGACTTCTTTCGAGCGATATCGAAGCTGATACCGTCAACCTTAGGAACTAAAGTGATCTCACGATGGTTTCTACAATCATTACATACCCCCTGATAGTTTGAAAGACTGCTAGAAGGTAGTCGGAACTCACAGTCAGCAGCCAAATGCTTGAATCTACTTCCACTTTCGTTGTGGATAGGATCACTCGGCACCTAGGGAACAAATACATCAGCGCGCGGCCAGTGGCATCCCTCGTTGATGTGGTCGCCCAAACGTCGAGTCTATTCTTTTCGCAGTGAATGGGCTAACCATTTCACAGACTAAATTTCGGCGTTCAACGGTGTCGTGCTACTTTGGCGAGCTCGAATGGACCGTGAACTCTGTAATCTTTTTTCACAAGCGCAGTGTTTTCAAATGATTCCTCTTGGTCTCGCGGCTGAAATATTGCGACTCTCTTTAGTCGAACTCAATGATGGTAGACAACCTTCTGTTAAATTTCTCTTACCGCATATTGATCAGAAATAACCGTTGTGAAATTAATGAGCAACAAGGGATAAAACCAACTTGGCCCCGTCTTTCATGATAATGGCGCGCATCCTAGAACCCAGATCACTGGCTTTACAGCAAAGTTATGCTCACCAGCCAACGTTTCGTGCAAGGAACGCTCATTGAAATTCCTTGCCTACTTCACCATTATAAAGCAAATTCTTCCCGCACGTCATGCCACACCACTGGTACAAAAACCACCATATCTGTCGCGATTCATGTACGTCATTTAAATTCATTGAAAAAAAATTAAACGTTACGTCTAATGCTCGCACCTCGACAGTGAAAACCTTTTAAATCCATTTTGATTTAACAGTTATGAAATTAATTAACTGATGTCTCCAGTGTATTTTATCTGGAGATTCTTCATTGAAGATTTCCGATTGTATCTGTGTGCTTCTCTCCAACCGAACAGGAAGTCGGTTTCTCCACCCAGTATGCTTGTGCAAGCATATCCACTTTCTCATGTGCGTAGCTAAAATCGGTTTGAACAGTACAACCAAGTGTGGAGTGGAGCCGTTCCTTTTCTTCCTCGTCAGTTTCAATCATTTTTTCAATGGGAATAAGTCAAGGCCTCTCTCCAGCCAACCATCTAACGTTGCTATTCCATCTCCGAGTATTTGCTTCGATCGCGCCTTCCCACGAGTATTATTTGACTTCTGCTGCTGAACTCGCTCCAGTGAGTTCCAACGCACCTGGACCGAAGGCACCCAGTCATTTGTACCGGAATCCGATGTCAGAAATCTAGTTTTCCATCTTTTTTTACCGAATTCTAAAATCATGGGGCACCATTTTTACGTATATGCGGATAGTGTCAATCTAAAGTGAAACGAGCAGATTGGTTTCTGAGCGCTATTTCTTTACACCAAACCTCATGAATATGAGGTTTACTCCTCTGACTGTAAAACACTTTATGCACAAGAACCTACTCGTTTTTCAGTCGTGAAGTCCCTCGGAATAAACTAACAATACCATCCCACAGTGTAACCGGTTAACTGAATTAGTCAAATACCCTCAAAGTCAGAGGTTCAAATCCCAGATCTGCCGGTCACTTCGGTGGCAGACGGCAGTTTGCAATCGGCCTGCTTGTCCTCACACCTGACCTATATGAGTCTTATGTGGTTCTATACCACTTTGCCTCAAGATCCTGGTTTCTGATCCCTCTGTGTAGTGGAGCCTAGCGGCTACGGAGCATGCTTCTTCCATTACTTTCATGCGTCAATCATATGACGAAAACCATACAGTGTACACATGTATACCGAGTACAGCACTGAGTAGGTCAAATGATCTGAAGAACAAGCGTACTGCTGATTTTGCGCGTACTTGATGGGGACAAGAGTTGCATGTTTGTCACTCGTTATCCAGAGAAGATGGGACCTGCAAAATTTAAACAACCACGTATCCTGCGCACTTTAACCAACAAAGGCAGGAACTATAACAGCTTTAATGCATCCTCACCGGTAGCTAGCTAGAAAGAATTCGAGATTGCATGGGTGTTTCAAAGAAGTATCGATGTCAAAGAGTTGGACGAGGTGGGAAAGAAGTGAAATTCGAAAGAGATATGATGAATTACCCTCGTTCTTTATCACTGATATTCGATCTTCACTTTACCACAATTCATTCGAACCTTTTTGGTCATTTTACTGTCTCATTGAAATCGGGGTAACCAGCCTCACTGAAATGACCACTCCTGAGCAAAAATGAGAACGAGATCACTATAAGATAAATCACTTTTGTTCTCGTATGAAAAAATCTAAAATGAGAAATGAAACAGCAAACATCAAACAAGTATGGATCGTAGCACCAAAAGTTAGCTGTTGATGCTAAACAAAAATGCAACTGAGTGGGATGTCATGTGTTTGGAAGATACTTAAAAAGCGCCAGGACAAGAAAGGCCTCAAAGGGACTGACTGCTAATCCTGAAAAGTTGAAGGTTTTCGAACAACCGGGAAAAGTTAACAAGGCTGCAAAGTGTTCAGTGGTACAATAACCAGAGTTCGACCACTGTCTGCCAAACTGACCATTACCGAATTACTGGCCAAAGTCAAGCGACTCGTAGTAGTCGAACTGGGACTTATATAGCCAAGCAGCAAACGATCGCGAAAGACAGATTCAAATTCCTGAACTGGGATTGTGTAAATCGACTCGGTAGGATCGTGACACGAGCCGGCCACGCCAACGGGCACCAGTTCCTTGGACCACTTACGCAACACTGCACTGAGCAACGATGATGAGACACTGTTTGTATTACGGAACAATGCTGTCGAGGGCGGAAGAAGTTGGACGGACCTTTCGTACTTTGCAGTCCACGGGTTGACCACACGCAGATAACCCTAGAAGAAAAAACGGCAAATCCATGATAACGGGTCCCCCCTAATTCTGTTACGTTTGCCATTTTTTTCGCAAAAACGTTTAGTCCGATGATATTATGTAAACCATTATTGCAGTGAACAAGGTGAAATCTGAATTCCGATGTGGTATTCTACTTATTTAACCACTCTGGTAGGGCTATATCTTGTGCGTTTCCTTTTCGAAAACCGCGGTTGGTTTTGTTCAACGAATCAGCTCAGAAATAGTTCTAGTTGTTTGAGCTAATTTGTGGCACTGGTCGGTCCTAATGCTGGGATCGAAGTTTGGCCGCAGTCTTCTGGGAAGACAGGCTTTGATAGCTTATCCGTTAATTTTTGAGAATGTTGTTATACATACAGATCTTGTCGAAACTCTTGCAGCAAGCGCCATATAAGCAATTTCCGCTAAGTAGGCAACAGCATAGGGAAGCAAATGATTAAACTCGTATTCCCTATATTCAGCGTGAACTGGCGAATCTTTTAGGTAATACGCGGCATGGTTCGGAGTTAACTGTTGAGCAAAAAGGTTAGGAATTCAGCCGAATGTGTATCTCAACCATGGCGCATCCCGAGCTCGTTAGGAAGAACGAAGTGAGATTAGTTCATAATGTTTTGGCGAATTTGTTACTAGGACCCCATTATCAATAAACAATAATTACCGATGGCCCCACCACTATCGTTCAGTAACATTTTGGTCATTTGGACGTGGAACCCAGGACCTCCAAGGTGAAATCGATTCTACATCATCCGAGAAGCTTCACAATTTCGGAATCAGTATTCGTTGGATAGGTACCTCCTTTAATTAACGCAACACAACATGAAGCATATGTTGGGTAGAATCAAGATTTAAGCCGGGCTAGGATTCTAAAAGAACCATATCCACCACCCAAGCGCAATTTCATTCGAAGAACGCCTGTTTAGACGAAAACCACCCTACTCTAGAAAGTGTTTACCAAACTCCGGTAGAAGGGAACACGAAGCTCCTCACGGATACACGGCTACATTCTAAGGAGGAAACGTATATCTTCGTTACCGCAACGAATAAATTATCACTATAAACAGCGCATTCACTTTTGAACCGCTGGTAAAGATTTTCTAATTTACTCCTGCGTGAGTGAACAGTATGAATGGGAATTAAAAAGCGTCGGGGAATTTCCTTCTAGAAACTTTCATTTTGTAAGTTTTGCAAGTTAACGCACGCCACTCATCCATCAACATAATCAACAGGTCCTTCGATTGGAACGCTCAGCATCTTGTACCACTGGACAGCATAATTATATTCCCTGGTTTGATATGAGGTTAATTCATACCACATATCTAGGGAAACTTGAAGCGTTTGCAAATTACCCAAGTTTGCTTGGACGACAGCGCGTGAAACTCCAGTGCTAAACTGGGAAAGGATTACAGAAGAGAATATTTGTCATGAAAAGTTAATAAGAATATGAATAACTTTGTAGTCACTTTTGGATATGACTGATTTTCACCATGAGAACCAAGTTCCTGGCATAGTTTATCCATTAAATATGATGCGATTGGTGGCCTTGTTTAGCTTGAAAAATAAAAATAAAGAATTTCAAACCGACCAATGTTTTGAAATCGGTTCTTATCCTCTACATTGCTTGCTGCTTCACTATCATGGTAACAATATAAGCGATTAGCACTGCCCACTTAAATGACGTTGGGTCACGGTCAACTTTGCTGCAAACCAAGATCCGTCCTAAACGAGAATTTTTCCGTTCGTGATCGACCATGATTATTAGAGCCCAATTACCGCAAAATACCCAAGTGATCTTCAGCTCACGAATACAGGCACAATCGTGGGTAGAATGTGTGCTTTTGTTGGACAAGCGAGTTTGTTATCACTTTGGAACTTAAGTTAGGGTAAATCAAAAGAACCTTCAAAAAACGCGTGAAATTTTCGTGCATCAATAGGGTTTCATTTTTCACGTTCGGATTTTTTCACCCGGACAACCGAGGTCATTCAGGTGTAAGTGGGTACATTACTCTCCACAAACGGATATAATAAGGGAAACCTGAAAATAAATTCATGGTATTTGCTGACGCATCTATATACGTAGCAACTACTATAGCCGAGGATATTAATGGAAATTTTTGAATACATCACAATCGGGGACATGCGCATCTATCCCATCTATTTATCCATCCACTTATCTATCCACTCGTGCCTATCGATTGATATTGCATACTGGTTGTTTAAAAATCGTCTGTAACGCAAACGAATAACAATCCGTCCGCCAGCACACAATCTGCCATCGAGACTAACAAAGCTTGACAGACTTCACCTCTCCCCTAGTACGGCAGGCTGATCAACATCAAAATAACACGAAGCTTACAGAACAGCATCAACTTTATCACATCCAGTAACGCCCATGATGGGGGATTCGAAATGCTCCTGCGATCTTTGTCTATCGAAACCTATGCATTTTCAGTCACCACGGATTGTTGAGGCCGACTGAAAAAGCAGGAAACAATCGTGGTCGGGACTTGTCAATCACAAAAATGCGGGCGAATAGACAGTTTCACGTTTTCCCCAACAAAGCGAAGAATGATTAGCAAGGAGGTTTCCTTCTCCAAACCATAAAACGCTTCTCTGAATGTTTCATCCCAAATCTGGTTTTGGACGGAGGAAAGTGGAATTGGACGTCATTTGCGTAGTCATATACCAACACGCATACTTAAATTGGACACAGCATTTGCGAATTGAAAAGTCTTTTGCGTCAATGATGAATGTGATAATCCACCGAAATTCAGGGGTGCATACTGTGCAAATTCGATTGGTTTTCCTAGAGGGCTAATAAGAGAGGCCGTTGGAGGTGGAAAACATGATGTTATCGGTAAAGGAACTATCTGCACTCAAGACCAAATGAAGCGCGATCACTGTATCAGCACGCACGAGGCTAGATGTGGAGGACTGGGAGTCTCATAAATCGACAGGTGAACGTGACTGGAGCCAGTTATGGATAATCATAAGCATCGTTCGAGGTGTACTGGGCCCTTGCAAATATGTCCGTATCTAATTCACTGATAACAAGAAGGTCTACGAGAACAGCATCCTCTGCGAAAAGATGTAGTTGCTTTCCATTAGACGAAATTTCTCAGTAAAACTAAAAACCGGATCCTAATGAATATCTTGGCTGTCACTCAGCAGTTAGTTTTGGGGTCAGCACAAAAAATCCACAAGACACTATTCCGTACCTTTCTGGCACTCTTCACCGACAATTCATAAAAATAGTTGGTCTGTTCTCTGGAGCTGATTTCATAAAATCAACTGAATTCAGATACTGAACGGTCTGGGCACGCACACTAATGCGATTTCTCTAAAACACGAGTAACTTTTAGATCGCTAACGGCGTTACCATTAGGATTTCAATTTAAGCCACTAAACCAAATCATGTGAACATCGAAGTCAAACAAGTTCATAAGTTCACTGGTACAACTTTACGTTCAAATGTAACGGTTCAAACTAATGAATGGCATTTCACAGAGGCCACTTCCACCGACGACTTGTCGGCATAGGTCTAGTTCGATGATCCCCAGCAGATTGAGGACTAAGTAGAAGTCTCCGATTCAGTCTAATCAACTACCAAAAGGCTACATCGAGGTCGACCGAGATCTTCATGATTTTTCTATGCTTATGCCGCTATTCATCGTTGGTCCAAAGAAAAAATGCACTTCCGTGACATTTAACGGGACGAAATTGAAATCTAACGTTAAGATTGGCGTAGGCTGGCAGAATTGAGGATTTTTGAGGAATCAAGTTGCCTCACATTCCCGGGACGCTGTTCGTGATTCCAAAAATTTTAAGACTTTGGAAACATCACGTGTCGAATCCTGACAACGGTTCATTCTTACTTGCTACAATGAAGAAAACTCCTAAAATACGAATATAATCTACCGTAGTAATTTATTCGTAAGTCAAATGAATATTTACTTGTCACTATGCATTACCACGTCATCTGCATAAGTACGTCATCACACAGGAAATTTAACAAAATAAAATTCAGAAAGAATATCATCCACATTCATGGATTCGAAGCTTTCGAACGAGCAGCAGATAGGCTTTGGTGGAAGAAGTCATTCTCCTAAAGAAGAGCCACAAATAGGATCTACCTGGTCGCCAAATACAATGCGTCCATTCACAACAGCTATGGGGTTGGACGGACTCAAAGTTGAGAGGTTCTGGAAGGTACAACAAAAAAACATGGACATAAAGTGAGGTTATTACAAATATGTACTTGAAGGTACTGGTATAATGTGGAAAAAGAGATCCACTAGGCATGGTGAGAACAAATCGCAAGGGACTATTCGTAAATGGCCAAACTCCCATTTCATTATTTAGTGTCTTGCCGGTAATGGGGAATCCACCAATGTTTTCGCATCCAAAGGCGACTAACAGTACGGAATTACATCGGTAACCCACTTTCCAGACACATTTTCTAAACAGCTGAGCTGTTACGCCCACTGTCCTAAAAACGTGGGTTACGGACAGTAAGTGCTCCACAAACACAAATGCAATGGTACACGAAAATAGCCTGATCTTAACCGCTGGAACGGCACTGCAGTTTCCTTTCCAATGCAACTGAATAGTACTGCTAAACAAAATCGAAAGGCGTAAGTGAATTTCCCGTGACTTGTCACCGTACTCCTTGTCTTCTGTGAGAAAACGGCAGTAACCCATCAATATTGTAATGACGAATCGCTAGCGCAAATACTATCAGTTTAAAATCACAGGATATTAAAAGTGCATATTGGTTGGTAAAATACAGTATCACACGGACAACAACTCTGAATTCTCACACCCACAGATCAGTTTAAAGGCTGTTCCAAACGCCTGGCTGCCAAACTGCACATTCACATTGCACTGGGAATGACGTCTTACTAGAATAATATTCAATTTCATTGTGTAAGCCAATATGAGTTTTTGCCGCTAATCTGAGGCGGTTCTCCAAAATTATTCAAAGATTATCATGTGGCTACTGTTGCCTGATTCCAGTGAAAAAGTCACATTTCATTTTTGCTGCTGAAGTTCACTATGGGCTAACGATTAAATACTCCAGCTTCAAATCAACTCTGTCGCGCCCATACACATGGAATCACTAAAATGTTCTAGCGAAAGTGGTCAATGCAGTTTGCTTATCGTAGAAGCAGCTGGACGAAATTAAATAAACGCCCCATAACATGGCTATGTTAAGGAGAGGGATTTGAGATTTAGAAACGGCTCTGTTGCGACTAGACACTAATAAATTGAGTAGATGTATGCACTAGAGCCCCATATGTCCGTGTGCTGGCTGGAACAAAGACGAATATAATACTGGCCCGAGGTACGGTGGAGTGAGATTGTCAATCCAACCACAAACGGCCACATACACATGCCATCATAGTTTACTTTGCTCTTGAGTGTTATTGTGCCTAGAATGTGTGCGCAGCCGCAAACTGATCCACGCAAAAGAAAACTAAGATCTGAGCTCCGCTTGATGTGAAGTTTGATTCCTAGTCGACAAGCCGTTTAAGCCTTGCGATGAAAAGGTGCCCGTCATTCGGGTGTAAGCAAATGCGTCAAAGAACAGAACAAGGACTGAGTAATTCATCATGTTGACCTTTAGGCGAAAGTTAACAAATCGCTCTGAACCAGAAACGCATAACGACCGCTTGCGGGTGTGCATGCAAGGAAAAAATGTTGAAAACGCGAAACGAAAACATCTGTCAAGCCTCTTCCATGTCATCGTCTCAATGGTTTATATCTGCGAAGACTTAGGAAGTTTACACCTACCGATCGGATCGACTGAAGCTGTCCGGGTTTGACCAAAATGGACTATAATGGTGTACGTTTGTGGTTGAACTGTTGATCTCAATTCATTACCAGGATCAACTCTGTCTACGCTTTAGCCAGCGACGCAAATCGAACGAGTCGTTGTATGAGATGTTCGTATGTACTTGCAATAGAGCTAATATTGAAACAATAGTATCCTGCTCTCAGTATAATTGGACTATTGCGCTTGTTTCAGCTCCAATCGTACTGTCGCTTTTACTAGGATATTCCAGTGGTGACCGTGCGTACCCGAATTTGACACTCTTGAGTTCAACCACTAACCGACTTTGAAATCCGCCAACTTTTAACTACCGGCAAAACGGAACTTAGGGTTTAGGCTGTCAGATCCTGGAATTTTACCCGTTCCAGACGTGTATGACCACATGGTGCCCACCAATACTAGATGAGTAACTACTATTCGTTATAAAGAAAAATAATGAGTTTTTGTTGGTACAATGAAACTTTTTTGATTTTATTACATAAGCGAGGAATTCACATAGAGTGAAATCGCAAAAAACGTTTAGTTTAACTAAAACCCACCAAGCGAAATGAGCGCACAAGCCTCGGCGGTCTCAGTTCCCAAATAGCGACGGTTCCATCCAACTCGCAGGTAGCCAGTCGGAATTCGGACAGAAGATACGACGTGCACATTGAATCCGTGGAGGACGATGGTAGTTCATTGTCAACCAGCAGCTTCAATCCGACAGAACCAGAGTGTGACTGAACGTGTTTCGCGGTGATATTGAGTGAGCATTTACCGAGGGAAAGAGAACCCGTGGCCAGCAAAGTCTGTTCCAACACATCAACGCGAAATGGAACTTGGAAACCAGGAACTGTAAGTCTGGTACAGGCTGATGTTGACAGCGGGTCAGATGTTTCCACCAACCCGAACCGAACAACATACAAAGAGCCGGATGCATGGCTGACTGCGATCACCATCTACAAAGGATCGCGAAAACACGCAAATGTTAGGATTAAAAGAATAGCCAGATCAAGATTTTGTCAGGAACTCATATTGATTAGTGGCCAGGATTCGAAGAAAAAAATGTAGGAGTGGGTTGGTAACAGAGGGCTTAGCAAACTGATTAGCAAGCAAACGAACGTACCGGGTAGAAATCGAAACCAATAATTGAAGTGGAATCAAGTGATAGTCGGTATAGCGGCTCGTCCGAAGTGGTAATAACAATCTGCAGAAAGATTGAAAAAAAAAACAGACTGGCGCAGATGGACCCCGAAAGCAAACGAACTTCAGATTCAGTTAAACAGTCGCTGAACATCCGAAATCCCACGTAGATGAATAAATTGCGTGATTAACTGAACAATATTTCGGTGTTACGTCTAACTCGAACAGTAGTTCACCAAGCCAGAACAAAAGAAATACTCAAACACAAGGAGATCGTGTTCATCTCTCTTGTAATTTTTATTACATGCTTGAGATATGCACGCAATGAAAGGGATACGTCTCATGGACCTGTCGCGGTAACCAGGACTCTAAAGGTTGGCTCGACATAGGACTTCACAGCAAGTTGAAATTTATCGCCAAATACATATATGAGTCATGCTATAATCTACGCGAGCAGCAGGCAGTTTAGGACAAAAGATATTACGAAACCAAATTCGCCACTTTTGTTGCTGGCACAGATGGGGTTGGTGGTGACTTATTATAAATGTTACCGCATATCCATGCAAACGTAAATAGATCGTCAGTTGATCTGTAATGGACCTTATCCCCGTTGCCCTCAGTAATGATTGAGTAGTTTTTCCACGCCATTCGGTCTCGTAAAAGACTTCGTTTTGCAAGAACAGTTTCCGTGACCGTACCATGGGTCATGCTCCTTTGTGCAAATCGTTGTCTTAGTCACACAGAGACGTGCAGGCTATACGACCCTCTTGCCTCAAAGAGTAGCGATCCGAAGTCGGTTAAAGCATTAGGTTATAAGCACGACTAATCGTCAACAAGGGAATCAGAAACCTCGGCGAACAAGTTGAAAAGATTGTCATATCAAGTTGAAGTGGAGCAATATCCAACTGGGATTACGAAAGATTCATTGGAATATACAAAAGCAACACCTGAAGTGAAAACGGTATACTTGGATCGGTATGTCACAACAAATAAAATGCAACCAATTAATTTCACCAACAAATACATGTTTGTTTTACTGTGGTAAAAAATCATTTCTGCTATTAACCTGCCTGGTTTTAACATAGAACGAACAGATGTTACTTCTAGACTATTTCAAAGACCTCATACTTGCAATCTCCAACAACTTTCTCCGCATCGTCACTAAGGAGGGGCTGGAAAAACAGATGGCGGTAATGGAAGACATACCGCTACATGGGAATCCTCGGATGCACTGAGTATCAACATATCAGGTTCCGGAGTATCAAGCTGATACGCCGAAGTCATACTTCTAAGGTAGGCAGATGACAAATGGGTGACCGGTTTCGCATGTGGTTGCCATAGTTGAGTGGGTAAAATCGGTACGGATGGTGTGAACGAATAACTCTCATTATGTGGAACGGAAAACAGGGCCACATAACCGCGGCTGGTACCGGTCAGAAAGCTGAATTGGAAAAGAACAAAACAAAATGACAAATTCTGTCGGTGCCCAGTAATGTCCAAAAACAATGTTACTAAAAACTGACAGCCTCCGTTTATCTCAGAATATTCGGAGGCCCATGTAAGCATTCTATTACATAAACTGAGAGATAGAACAATGTATCATGATGCTATGGAATTCATTCTCGAAAGTCTTATGCTACACATCCTCAAGAACATTAGCCTTCGCTTGTTTGTCAAACCGTAATTCGCTGAACAACCAAAGGTAAGGCGATCGATACAACTGCCAGAGTGTACGGTCATTCCGCAACTTCTGTGCTAGGGTAAGTTGTCAGGGGGTCGAGCAAGTCCGTCTGTTAAACGGGCATACAACACGGTCAATTAAGACTTCGTCCAGACCTGCGACAGAATATTGATTCCCAGTCAGGCAACTGTTTCTATATTATACCAAATATTATCGACTGCACCAACTGGTCGATGGGTGCTTGGTTACCTACCTAAGCAGAACTAAGTAATAACTTAGATCAAAAATGGTCGAAAATATTTCGACGTAAGTGAATGAGCGGGTAAACGAATCATAAACGGTCAAGGTCGAAAATCAACTCAACGTGGCACATCAAAGTGACTAAGGGGGGAAAGCGCAACCAAGCGCTCCGAAAAACCATAAGGTTTCGTGGCACGCTACCAACTGACCAGAGGAGGACTGTTGAGGGAATATAAAATAAAAGTTCAATGCATATTGACGAGGTTTATTAAGTCTCTCTCAACACGAATCTGTTCTCGTTGGCTGTATACAGAGGGCCGCAAAATATTACTTCATAAGTTGAGCAGAACGCGCTTGTTATGTAACTGAAGTCTATGGGTTTCACACTTTTCCCCAGTTCTCAGTATCAAACACCGTGTTCTGATGTCATGCCAAGCAAAAAAGGAAGCAGAACGGTGAAATAACATCTCAGTTTGCTAGTAAATTCCATCACAGACGGCTTTTACGTAATGTGTTTTGCCAAGGCGTCCTTGCAGCAAGCTCACGGGATTAGAACTACGACTTCGAACATATCCGCCATATAGCGACAGTCTATCGTACACGAGAGCCTAGTGCCATAACATTTCAGCTATCGGACTCCAAAACCTCAGTCCGACGTTCATACATCCAACAGGCTGCTGTACGTCCTTATGGCCAGCAGAAGGACAACAAATCGTAGTTGGGAAGCTATGATGGACGCTGATATCTTAGACCAGGATACCCCGTAGTCCGCGTGGTGCAGCTTCACGTGGTGAGTATGTGCAGTCATCAGGCATAGTGAACTGCCAACAAATGAATTAGACAATTGCATCGATCGGCTTCAGTTAGCATTGGGAGTAGCAAAAAACCAGTAATTCGGAAGTTCACCGGAAAAAAGCTACGCGAATTTGTGGGAATAACATCATAATTACTATTCGGCCATAAGAACATGTCGTAAACAATAAATTATGCATAAGCGCCATTATCTGTTGCATCGTGATTAACCATTTTAATAACCATCAACGCTCTAGGTTACTTCCTCTATTTCAGCTCTGTATGCGTGCGGTTAGTTAACTGAAACCTATTCTGCTTTACTCGGATGTTCGCATGCATGGATTCAAATACCAAACTGCTGTAGGAAACAACCCACACGCAACAACCACACGTGGGACAAAAATCACTGCGAATTCTAAGATCAGAAAGCCTTGCACCTTTTTAAATGAACCCAGACGAACAACATGATTGTTGTAGGCAAAATATACCTTGATGTTCCGGTAACTTTCAAGATAGTAACGCCACCGCAGTGGGCAAATGGTCGTGGGACAGTGGCACCCGTTAGATGAGAAGGCCGATCATCAACCGGATCTGTTCGAATGCGAGGAATACCATGAAACGAGTGAGCAACGACCAGTAAATTCTCCAATTCACGTGTTTCGCAATTCCAAATCTGCGAGGAAGAAGGCGAAAACTAACGAAATATTCGTCACAAAAAAGTCGAAAAAGTGATACAAATTGTATAGCTACTGCATCCAAACATGCGCTGGTGGCGAGGCCAGCGGGAAAACAAAAGAATGAAGGCACGGCTCCCATGCACCAAAGTGCTCAAGCGGTTCGCAATCCCTCTTAATATCGTAATTTGATTCACGAAGTTAGAATTGCTATCCTCGGTGGATAGTTTTTCATAAAACAGTTGATTAGGGTCATCGCTACCTCGCGCTCCGATAAACAGTATTTTCTATGGTCAAAGAGCCTAACGTCACAGTTTATGATCCTAGAACCACGTGACACTGCTCTACAACAACTGGGCACATACATTAGAGCGCAAAGCTTCTAAGCTAAAAAACACTGCAGAAAAGGTGGCCATGATCCACAAAAAGAGCTATTTCGAGGGCATAAACGGGTCTCAAGTAAAGGTGAGTTGGCGAACGATACATTAGATTCAGAAGTCAAAATCGAAATTGGGAAATTTCCTAGGGAAGATTAGTAGACAGATGGCCACTGAATGCATCCAATTCCGTCCAAGGATGAGTTCAGTCCAGCTTTTACAAAGATTAACAGTGCCTGCGCGTTCACGCTTGACTTTTAAATCATGGAAACATTCCAAAAAGTAGAATGAGAAAACGTTAAGCAGAAATAACTGGCAGATAGGAAATCGTGTAAATTAGTAGTAAAAAAGAATGCCGTTGATCACGTGTCGTGTCCATGCAGAATTAAATAACGGGGAATCAAAATGGATGTTTTTTGCAGGACTGTCAGAGTGACCACTAATTCTTCACCGAGACGTGATGTGAATGGGAATATAGCTTACATTCCACCTAGAGTTCACGTTGAATCAAAAGGTCCAAACGTGCAGCCCGACAAACGGTTTGCAGCCGTGCAACGTTTAATGAAATGACTATGCTGTTCAGGTTAGTGTAACAACTAAAATTACTATTTAGAGTCACCATTTGTGGCCAAACTCCTCAACTCTCGAGTCTACCTGTCGTTGAGAGTTCTAGCCAAATGAACACATCGAAAAATCACTTATACGGACAGAAAAAACTGACAATCTCATTCAGTCACAACATGATACAGAAAGAGCATCAAGCTTGTAGTAAAAACAATATTGGTTCAAAGACGATGAAACCGATTCAAATGTCTTCGACGTTTCTCCAGCGCTATTAAACACGTACCTTCTCCTCAGTGTGCTTTAGAACGCAATACACACAAAGGTGCATTACGTGTATCCTGATCGGCATCGCGAGAGTCAATGAGATGGTCAATTTTAAGAGCCGAAATGGAAATTTTGATTTCGTAAACCAAATTGTAGTCAGCAACGAAAACGGACTGGAAATAGAACCCTACAATTTTAACAAAGCCCCGGTGCACAAATCTATACGTAAAAGCCTCATCAATTTTTTTTCTTGCACAGAATAATAGACGGTGGTGGTTTGAATGTAGAAAGTGATTGCGGAAGCTCCAAGAGTTTGCGCGCTGACACAACAAAGTCAACGAATGTCTCCGTGTTTCACCTGCCCAGAACCTCAGTATTTCTGAGATGTGGTTAGATAAACTCGAGTGAGAAAAGTTATTCGAAGTGATCGCAACGACGGCAAAAAATACACATTCAATCGAGAAAGTCGTGTTCTGATATCAAAAACTTTGCATTGAACCAAACAAGCTGCGCACCGAATCCTCGACACAGTGAATTCAGTTCGCATCTGATGCACTGGCAGTTGGTTTAAAGAGACCACTTTCCAGCTGTAACGAATGACCCCAAAAGTTGACAATTACTCAAAGACGTCAGATGGGATGGAGGATAGGATAATTATGTTTTTATCAATAACGACAGTAGGACTTCAGATTTGTTTGGTTTTTCCTGCACAAATGAGTATAAAAAGACGAATGGGGAAAAGCTCTAGGGAATTTGAGGCATGACTGAGGAATCACTACATGTTAATTGTTTTATCACCGTTATAGATTAAGACTCTTGTAAAGTAGATGTCCTTAGAAGTTAAAAGGTGACGACTGAACTCATTCTAATATTCTAGTAGGTTCTAATTTGAACATAAAAAATAAGAATACATTAATTCCTTACATCTAAATAAATAAATAAACACTACCAGGCTTTATTATTTATTGGACAAAAATAGCGTCTATAAACCCATGAATAGTGATTGAACTTATGCATGCGCATGTGCACGAAAATAGTTTCTACTTCTCGACTCAAAAAAATGGGAGCATAAGTCAAAAGACATTTCGGAAATGTATGAGTACTATAAAAAACCATTATGGCTTCCTTAGCAAAGAAAAATGAAGACGAAGACTGCCTGTTCGTAGAGACGCGCCAGTGCATGGAGTTGTGGGCAGAACTAGCGTGATAAAAATTTGAAGGATCCCTCGATAATCCCCATCATTGAAATCAGTACTTATCACATACTACTCTTAGGGTATCGAACAGGAAGCCCAACAATAGAATCCGATTCAAGTTGATGTCATGTACAACCCAAAGCCACTCAAGGTTTAGTAGGCTAAATTGGTTTGCGTTAGTTTCTTGGGTACACATTTATGACTACATCAGCTTTCGGTTGGTTAGATAGGTTCCACATGAGCAAAAATTGACTGTACTTGAGTAGGAGCTCGGCGGGCTGAAACAGATACAATAAATTCGACCAGCAAAGCCTGCGGATTGTGTTCAATATTCGTTACTAGGTGCTTACATGTTGAGCTAGGTATCGGAACATCCAGATTTTATGCATACTGCCACAAACCGCCCGCGATTTCTCTCAATCTTGCTGCGGTTTTCCTTCGGAATTCTCAAACCATTGCAGTTCAGTTGTGGTTGATATAATGTTAATGGCACGGTAGTCGAAACGTTGCCGCATTACACCTACTAACAACACTGTTATTAACATTATATCATTCACAATTAAAACTAATACATGGCGTATCGATTTTTAGATACATTCCTTACATCATCTGGTCCTGACATTGCAATTCGGTGCTAGAAAAGCTTTCGATTTATTCGATCTATAGGAAATTTTTATTCCCACGATTCAATGGGGGATAAATTTCAAGAGCTACGCCGATATCTACCATGAATTGCACCACTTTGCGCACAGATATGCCCACTCTCTGAATCCCACTAATTCGTCAGATGCTATTTTCCTCTAAACTGACCATTGCTGAACGGCAACCATGTCCTCACTTTCAAGAGTTCATATCGCCCTTCATTCAGGAGTGTACAGGTGAACGTGTTACCAGTTAACTACGAGCTATGCCATCGACAATGCGGAATCATAGCAGGTGCTTACTGTTCGATAGACAGTAATGAACCTCGCACGAGACGCTGAGAATAGCTCTCATAAATCACATGGCAAGGAATGGGGTCATCATGCCCGAGCATGGGCACTGAGACCAATAAGAATCAGGAAATTTCACGTTACGTCCTTACAACTCTAAGTCAGATCATCTCAGTCCCATATAAACGGTTACTGTGATTGTCCTACGTTCAGCTTTCCTTTCGGTGACCAGAGCGATAATCACAGGGAAATACCAGCATAACATAGTAGAAACTCGCAGTTCTCTTACCACAGGTCATTTACTAACCGCTGGTTTTCCTGTAGTAGCGTCCAATTTGTCTTTAGCGCCCAGAATCTAAATGGGATTCAGGGCACCGGACGCGTACATGGGTTGTGATTCAGAGAACGACCACGGTTTCGGTGATTAGTCGCAAATAACGAGGGTCAAACCTACTGAACAACTGGCTGCGAATGAGCAGCGGCAGGGTCAAGGACACAGTGGGTTTTCGCCTGGTAAGTGAACCACCTAAAAAATACCACAGGTTCGCTGATGGCACCATGACGCGCAGGATGTGATTTGCTCCCAACTGGAGTCCAGTGACTCGATAGGATTTTCCAGAAGATGCGCATGAACAGACCGACTGGTCACTGGCCTGTCTTGAACAATGTCGCTCTCTTGGGGAACGATACTCGGCCGCGCCAAGGTTAGAGGCGCACCGAAGAATAAACAGTTCTGGACTGAGCGATAGAGAAGTAGTGGAACAGCCCATAGAGGCACCATGTACGAATACAGGCAACTGATATGAAGGAGTCTGGAAGAGCTGGCAAATAATGGTAAATCTCCGCAAATGTCGATTTTTTATTATCCTTGGCATTGTTCACATTTCTTTGCAATGGTTCCGATGGCAAAACATCCACACACAGATAGGTGAAAAATACCATTAAATATAAAAATTTATCTCAATTACCACTGGACAATCGAGTCGTCTTACCAGGCCTTACAATATTCGAATAACACCGTTCGTCATATGCTTTATATCTAAAAGTGCGATTTTTCTATCCCAGAGGCAAGGTACCAAAAATAGTGCAAAGCTACGAAATGACAGTCGGAAGCTAACAAACGACGAATATCTTTCCAGTTACCTGTTATATTTATGGTTTTCATAAATTGCTTTCAGCCTAGAAATTCTAAATATACGAAAAGAAAACCTGTAAATGTTCGTCTCGTCTCGTGCCTAACCAAAGATGAACACAGTCAATTATGAAATTTTATTCCTCACAAGAATTCACAACTAAGTTTGGTATCGACAAAAAGAGCAATGTTTAAATTCACAAAGGAGTGAAGATAAGAAGCACTGATGGGTTAACAAAAGTGCACGTCATCAGAAACATTAAGAATAGATTATAGCCAATGTTATGCAGTATAGCATTTTCTACGCAGTACTACGTTTCCTGTTGTCATCATGATCATCATCATGGTTCAGCGTTAAACAGCAAGGCAAGCCTCACTAACAGCTGCCTTTCCCCAGAGTTACACGTTTATATAAAAAGAGTGAATATCCAATGGGAACAGGGAGTGGACCTACACAGGCGGGAACAGATAAGATGCTGCTGCATCCAACACGCGGAACACAGTCTAACTGTACAAGCGCAGGTGTTTTCAATCATTCTGATTAGATAGAAAATGACAGCACGATCGCCACTGTTCACGGTTCACTGCCATATCCTTCAGTGTCTCCAGCCAGCAAGTCGACGAGTCTTTCGGACCCCAACCACAAAGGCGTGAGACACCTACTTTACCTAAGTTCGCTGTACATTTTCTCATTCCACGTTGCCACGTCATCCGTTGGCCTCCACATGAACTCATCCATTCCTTAGGAGGAACACAAAATAGGGCACGGTACGATAGACGAGTGTTCGTCAAACGCAACACGTGACCCAACCAGCGTAGTCAACTAAGTTTCATAAGCTGAAACAAGCTATTCTCGGAAGTGGCACCCAATACCAGATTCCTAACCTCAATATTACTCACCCGGTCGCTCCATCCAATCCTAGCCATACTACGTAAACATCGCTTGTCGAAAACCTCCAACCGACGAACATCGCCCACACGCATACTCCACGTCTCGCAACCGCACA
>LUCM01004698.1:32489-146553 GCA_008360955.1 Fasciolopsis buskii | reverse complement strand
GGAACTCTGAGCAGTAGCATACTTATCACTACCCATCCCGCGCGATTCAATGGGCAGCGCGGTCCTGATTATCCTGCGCGACGACCGATGCAGTATGAAATTATTTGTGGGCGTGCAACTCATGGAGAATAATGGACGAGTACTGCTAGGGAGTCCAGCCGATAAGCAGAAGAACGATTAGGGTTCTCAACCAAAGCCTTTGGCCCTGACAAGAACCTGACCGCAAGGCAGCGGCGTACAGCTGAGTGGGCGCCCATCTACTTGGATCAATTAGTCTTCCGCTCGTTTTTACGACTGAGCTGCTAACTCATACCAACCCCCAACTTGGAGGACCAGGAGACTATATCGTCAGGCCTCTACCCATTGACATTCCAGGCACCGTTGGATCTTCGGCTTGAGATAAGCCATCCTGTATAGCTCGTTGGATCCTGGAAGCATGCAAGCCGTCACACCACGTCAAGGTGTAGTCTCGTCGTTTCGTATACAGATGGATGAACCAAATTTCCCCGGAAGCACCCGACCGGCTTCGCGGTTATTTCCGCTCTTCAGCTATCCGTACCCGGTATTATTTTGTCCACCCATCCCTATACGCCTAACTGAAGAGCATCAATAACCGCGAAACCGGTTGTGTGGTTCCGGGAAATTCTGTTCATCTAGCCGAATGCGAAACACACTAGTGAAAAAAAAGCAATATTTTTGGGCCTTGTGTCCCCTTCTTGAACATTAGCCTTGCCTGACCGATAAAAACCATCCTTCCAAGAATCGTCATGTGATTCTTAAATGGACTTATTATCCATTCACGCTCCTAACGATTGAAACGTGATTTTAGTGAGAATTTTAGGAAGTCGATCGGAAACAACTACTCTGAATGATTGGCCAAACTGAGGTCTTTCATAAACGAAGCCAATTATTTTTACTAAACATGACCCTTTTATTTTAGAAACTGGTTATCTGTTACCAAGGGTTCTGCAGTACTCTTTATTGTCCACTCAAATCTGTTTTACTTGCAGATGTTAAAATCCGTCACCTGAAAGACTGTAAGGGTGGGACTAAGTCAATAAATCCAGACAAAAAATTGATAAATCAGAAGTGGAATTATTCTTTGAGACAGATCAAATTCAAACAAGTTACATTGCGGACTTCCGATTGTCGTGAAATGCAGATCGGTGAAAGGAAAACTGAGGATTTGTTTAGGGATTTAGTTACGATTTCAGTTTTATTACCTAATTCCATTTCCAATACTTAAAGACATATCCAACTTGACACTCTGAATGACGAATCCATTATGGTGTTAAAATAGCAGTGAACAAAACTCAAGCAAGGATTCTAGTTCGAAACAGCCATCAACTTTGCTGCTTAAAAAGTGTGCCAACTACTGTTCTGTTCCACAAGCAACTCTTTTAGACGACTGTCACATCAGCGAAAAAATTCCTGGCATCGGAGAGATAGTCAAGATAATTCTCATTAGCGAGAAGAACCCGGGAAGTATCGCGCTATTGCACCCACTCTGATTGTGCTTTAAATTCTGGTCATTCTTTTGTCAACACGGAATCTGGTGAAAAAGAAAATCATCACTATGCTTATTGCACGTCCCGGTCAAGACGATTTCGTAGCCCATTGTTCACAAAAGGAACATCAAAAACGTTTCTTGTAGTCTATATGCTTATACATATGCATAGCACATTTCAGTATATCACAATTCCGTTTCGATGACGCTCGTCAACTGGCTTGGAGATCGGAAGAACTTTTCAAAATTGCGGAATCATTTTTCCAGATGAAAATTAATCCAACTTAGTGAACTTTATATGGTCTTATTCTACCGTTTGTATCCCTTGTCCCTAGTGCACCACGTAGCTGCGAGCTTCACTTTAATTGATTCTAGTTATTCGATATCTTGATACCGATGCCTGAGCGTTGTACATGTATTGCACGTCGAAGAGGTAGAAAAAGGTGACCTACATAAATCAGATCCAAAGAGATAACGAAGTGGACACGAAATTGAATGTATAATCAGATGGCAGGAAATGATTCGAAAACCCAACTTCAAATGTGCCAATGAAAGCCATCAAACAGCAACTTTCGTATGTACGCACGTTATTACAGAACTCACTTCGATCATCCCATCGCTGCATCCAACGAGTAGTCGACCGTCATGATTAAACGCCATGGACCATACAGTGGCTGAAATCAAGCAAAGCATACTCTTACGTTCATATTAATATCCATGATTTTCCACCAATCAACTGAGCAGACTAAGGAAAAAGAACTTCCCAACTAGACCAATATGAAGTAAAGCGAACAATGCCCTAATGACAGCAGCATGCAACGGAAATGTATTCACATGGAAAAGTTAGGTAACTCACAAGGACGGTGACTGGTTCGTCGTAAAGAAGACGCGGCGAGAAGACGAGCGGCCATTGAACTATTTGAGAACCTACGTATTCAAAAGAAACATTGATGACAACTGGCAGAATGCGACCATGATCAACACCTGTCGCTGACAGATAAATAATCGAACATCATCAACTAGACTGCTAGATAAAGCTGGAATAAAAGCCCCAAACAGTGGGTTTTTCTAATCTTAGTTGGGTACATCCGGTTCCGAAAGAGGATCTAAAGCTAAATGTGCAGAACGCACATGAACGAAGACTCTCCCAATGGACCAAGAAGAACTGGCACAAATGGCAAACTGTCAAGTGTAACATCTGAAATCCTAGACCATACTGAGTATTCCAATGCCGAATCAATGAGATTTGTGAAACAACAATATCCCACCGTGCCTGTACCCCCAGTGGCTATAACCCGTACAAGTCCTTGATGGATATATCTCGCGTTTTCAGTCTCGACTCCTGTCATGTGCTGATGAGCTCTATGGGAACAGTGTTGCTTGCCGTATATTTGTTCTCCATTAAGGACTACAAAATTTTATGAACTACTGTCGGTAAATGTACTTTAACAGTCACAGACACTGCGGCACATTAAACGTTAATGACAATTGGCAAAACAAGTCACTGCAACTGGAAAATGTGCATCTTTCGAAATGTCACCTGTTAAATTTAGTTCGTCAGCTTCGTGATCTGAGGAAATTTTCATTATTATTCGGTGCTGCGATATGACAGTCAAAACCAGAGCACATTAGTGCAACGTGAAAACCAAACTACTAACACGACGAACGAATTACTTCACATGCTACAGTCCAAGATGCATGGTGAAAACTGTTAGTGATTGTTATGGTCAACCCACGTTAGCTATATTATATATATATATATATATATATATTACAAAAAGACCAGTCAACCCTGAGGGCAACGCCGAGTGTTCGCTTTGGTCCTCGAAATTTTCCGTCACAGAAAGGTAATGGGCAAGACCCTCTCAGCAGAGACTATTTAAGATGCAGGGCATTCAGAAGAAATGCGGGGTATTCAGAGAGAGTAAATGACTCGGGATTTGAGATACCCACTCCGGCACATGCTGAGATGTTTATTGGTCATCTCTATCTAGAAAGACGTTCCCGAACCACTTAAAATTACTGACCTCACAAAATGTTTTGCACAGAATTCACGTTTCCTCACAGTGGCTAGCAAAACATTGAACCCGTGTGATGATATCCCATGGCAAGGAAATATTAGACCCAACATTAGCACGGGCTTAGGAGATGGTCAGTTTGGAAATACAAATTTTCAAAACTCTCCCCCTCATTCATAATGTAGTAATCTGTCCACCGCGCTAAAAGCACACTTACAAATGGTCTAACAAAAAACGGCAATGATCCGAACTGACGACGGAACACATTGGCGAGAAACAGTTACCACAAAGCACAGCAGGCAATAACAAAAGCCAAGTTTGTAAAACAGGACCGAGATGCATGACGGTTTCAATATGTATCTCAAGCAAGCTTAAGATCAGAAAGCAACATATCTCGGATGTGATGGTCCGTGCACATTTTCACATCGTTTGGGTCGGCAGACCTCATCAACGACGTTTGGAAAGCAACAGAACAGAGCAAAGTCCAGATTCATGTGGAACTTTCAATCACGCAAGCCAAATTCCAGATCCAGCTGCTACATAAAAAGTGGTAGTGTTGAAATGCACCAATGAATGTGTGGGTGAATGGAATTAAAATAGGGTTCAACAAATACCTCAGAACATCTAGTTTAATTTGAAGGAAAGAAAAAGCATGGTCTACAAGAGAAATGGCCAGCCACCTACCTCTGAATGTTCTCCAGCGGAAGACCTGAATCAGTGCTAAAGAGACGAATAGTGTCAGGATGACATGAAGCATTTGGATCATACTCAGAAAACTGAAGACAACAATGCGCAGCCACTACACCTTCATCTTTTGAAATACCTCCCGCCATTTGATGTGGTAATTTCCCGCAAGCAATCGTCCATTCGGGAAGCAATAATGAATCCGTTTCAATGTCTGCATCCAGAGGACTCCCTTTAGACGTGCTTAAAGTAATGGTCAGTGGCAAGACCCGTACCACGGGTTCCCTTTTGATTCGCGACCTGTGGAAAAAACCATGTGCGAAAAATAACGACGGATTTTAATGATCAATGCGGCAGTTGCCTGACGATGAGAGGTCTGACACGGTAGCCAATCTAATAGAACTTGCAGAACTCATCCCCTCTAAAAATAATACGAAAACAACAACAGAAATCAATAAATGTGCATGGTTGAAACAAAAAACGGTTGGTATGTTATGGTTTATTAGTTTTTCCCTATTGTTTGTCCCTCCTTTATGTAGTCCCATTGGCATGTTGTTGCGCTGGCACCATACTTGTTTTCAAGCCGATATATATATATATATATATATATGTATATATATATATATATATATATATATATATATATGGAACAACCGGCAACGAATTACAGAAAATAACAACCCATCAAGTAATAAATGTACACCAGTAGGCTGGATCTATGAATAGTAGACTTCAATGTTCCAGCCGCTCAACAGTGACCAGGGTTCTACTGCAAGGAAGTATTGTTTTATTATTCACTCACAGACTTCAAATGCAAAAGATGTGGGAAAATCACTCCGCTTATTTGTGACCCAAATATATTTTAATTTGTTAACTGAATATTGATAACTTTATACAGCAGTGTACTTCACCTACTTTGAGAACAGAAAATGGGATGTGTTAATCAAGGTGAGTGACCAGGAACAAATGTACTGGGAGTTAGAAAAACGTGTCATTTTGCGAACCTACTTGGCTTGCAGTTCTTGGAAAAAAATCATACCCAGACAAGTGGCCATGAGGACGAGGCTGCAACAAAGCACACTGGTGCCCAGAATGCTCGCTGTAAGCGATAGCCGTGCAGCCCAACCAGCAAGACCTCCAGGTGAAATGTCCGCGGCCGAGCCACGTCTGGACTGGCGAAACAGAAGCATTAGTTCCTCAGTGAATGTGGTCACAGGATTAGAATCTGATTTGGGTTTGGTTTCGATCGCAGCATCGGACTGAGCCCAGTATTTATCAGGTGTCCAAAAGTCGGGAAAACGAAAACCAGATGATGGATGCCACTTCCAGTATGAATGCTTTACCGGTTTTCTCGATTCATCGGGTTCGTAAATGGAATCGCTGACAAGGAGCATAAAACATGATAACAGGATGATTTCTCAATACTCACATCAGGTGAAATGTGAACAGAATTTGGTTCAATGCATTACTTACAGTTACACTCACGTGATGATAAAAAAGATTTTATATATATCTCCAAGAGAATACCGGGCAATCGAAGAGCTTGTTCCCGCATTCAATTGTAACATGAAGCTAGCGTGATTTAGAACCGTCTAGGGAAAAATTTCGACTAATACAGGTAAGGAATTGTGCTTCTGTAACTAAACGCACGGTAGCTCTACGGCAAGGGCACAATACGCAGCAAACTTCGAGCGGGCTCCCATCATCTAACACAACCATCGTTCAGGTGCAAAGTCCATAAAACCGAATTCGCCAACAAAACCTGATAATGCAACAGCATATGACAGTCTGAATGCCAGATAAATGTGCCACCACAGCGTTGTCAACGTATTTTAGTCATGACATAAAGCATCATATGATATCAACCATCAACCGACCATGAAGAAACCATGAATATGCATGTATATGCCATGCTGGAAATTTCAAACAAGGATAAAACAGTTGTACAGTAGTGATTCGGTGATTTCTTAATGATTAACTGAGCGTTGATATCATATGAGTTATTTCACGAACCATACAATCACGTACTGTTAGCCCTCACTAATTTAGTCACGCAGCATCCTTCTAGCAAAAGGATATATTCCACCATATCCATATGTAGACCGTGGTAGCTGAGAGTATTGGAAGGAATGGGAATGCACCCTCCAGGCGGCAGTGGGCTCTGCCGTCGCCCGACGTACCGCCTGATTTTTTCGGGATTTGTGTGGTTCATTAGCTTAGGACACAGGATCATAATGACCGGTTTATTTCCATAAGGTGTCATGAAAATAGAGTAACACATGATCATACCCACATCATTGACCCTTCTTTCAATTTTGTTTTTTCTGATGTCTTAAACATTCCCACTTTTCCTCTACCTAGCTCATCGGACCGCTGTATCACTTCCCACTCCATCAATCTGACTCGCCCAATCTACAACCGAGACAAGGATCTTGACGTTCCTATAGAGAGTTTTTGCAACTTCTTAGTTTCCAACCTCTGGAACGACCGGTGCTGCACTTCGGATGTTTCCATGTTTTTAACTTTACGGACATTGTTTCTCAAAGTATGGATCTGCTTACTCTGCACTTTTCCAAGTCCAATACACTCGAATCCGGGGTGATCCAACCATGCATGGGATTGTAGCTTACGCTTGAAGCACTCGGCAATTCGCCGATGGCATGGCCCACCCAATCGAGACCCACTCGATTCGTGCAAGCCAGCAATGAGTACTAATCAACCGTACGGAATGCCACAAGTAGCAAAACACTTTAGTGTCCCGCCAAAGCAGTTTCCCAAAACCTTTACCCGTCTTATTTCCCTTGCATCTGTGGTTCCTCTGGTGATCTCGTTTGTGAATCAAATAAGATGAGGTCTTCGCCTCCTGGTTTGCCCTCAATTTCAACTGACTCACCTGCCAACTCCTTTGGAATATCCTCTTTCTTCTGCCCCTCCTTTTTTGCCTCATACTAGCACTAAGTCGACGCCTCAAATGCTGTATTTAGGAACTGCCCGGAAAGAACTAAATATCACGTATTTTCTTTAAAATGTGTCTGTGAGTTGTCTCCTTTATTACGTCGTTCATCCTATTTTTCCTGAACCATCAGAGACAAGTGGTAACTTTCCCTATTATCAAAACCAACTGTTTGGCCAGGCACGGCCGTCACTCAACATCCCTAATACTTGTTATATTATGGAAGTGTCATCCCCGACCAACTGCGACCATTTCTCGAACGCGAAGGACTACCGAGCGACCGCGAACGTGAATCCGGGCTTCATTATTCAACCCCTTGATTTACTGGCTCTCGTCTCGCACTCCTAGTCGGTTACACTTGATAATCGCGAAGTAACATATGACATCGCCCGACATCTCAAAGGCCTTCGACTGATTCTGGCGCGAAAGTCTCCCGGCGAGACTGTCATATTTGGGTTCTGTCAAGTTCTCGCATTATATTTTATCATTCACTTCCTTTATTAATGAAGTAACAATGTAAATCATTTTTCAGGAAGGGAGCCGCGTTCAGCAAAGGGTTTTCAAGTGGGGAAGTTGAACAGCAGTGAGAGGATTCGAACCCGCGACCTTCACGTCCAAACACCACTATCTTATCCGCTTGGGAACATCAAGTCACTGTAATGAGCCAAACACCTCCGTTCGAGTTCATGGGGTTCTCTCCTGATCATTCCTTATGAATCCAATGTCCCTTAAAGTTCAGAACTCGGACACATCTGCCTCTTGTTACTAAGTGAAGATTTTCTATCTGCCAACGTCAACCTAGTCCACCTTTTTCTGATTGAAGTCATTCCCAAAGGCCCCATTTCTTATCACTATGGCGACAAGAACAACGATCATAACCGTGGTAGAGTAGGTGTTTCAATAGGTTCTGACCTCGAATACGTCTCGTGAAGCTCTACAACCCGGTTGGATTTCTTGCCTTCAAACCTCCACGTCATTCTCCCCATATTCACCTTCCAGTTCAACTGAATTGGGATCCATGGATTCTATCTTCGTTGCTGGTTTACCCATTCTCGCTTTCCCTTCACGTTTCTACTATTTCAGTTCTCAGTCTGCTCTAAGTGCAAAGTTGGCCATTTGTCTCACGTTAGACGTCCCAGCTTAACTTCTGCTGTACAAAGTCCAAACCCACCTCGCACTGGAATGTTGTAGTCACATTGGAAGTGAGGCCTTATTGTTATCTCGTTCCTTTCTTGACGAGGTTCAAAGAAAGACCGTCTGGATGATCGAGGACGGTCTAGGCCTACCATGTGCAATCAGGATCCGATCGTCTGACGGTTGCTTTTTTGATCCCGGTTCTTCCGTTTGTATTTCGTTCTTTGGAGATCAATTCACTAACTCCTCTTGCTATAGTCCCTAGCTCGGGTGATCAATGACGAGGCGCGTCGTCGTAAGTTGGGTACAAACAGTTGTCCTCTGACTGAGATAATCGTCTTCAGTATTGTGTATGCCTTCCCATCACTTACTTTTCGTGCTCTTTTCGCACGTGCTGGGCAAAGTTGGAAAGAGCGACGTGGCGGTCAGACTGTGACTTAGTGTAGAGGTATGAAGAAGTTAGCTTTGACTCTTTAAAAACAATAGGAAAACAAACAAGAAATCACAAAACGAAAGCACACAAAAAACAACCGGTTTGTCACGGTTTGTTTTTCCTCCATTGGTTGTCCACCATCTGCGAAGCTGAATTCACACATTGTTGCTTCGGCACCATGCTTGTTTTCAAGTCGGTGTATTACATATATATATATATATATATATATATATATATATCACATTCGAAGGCGATCACTCATCTTAATGAAGTTTCTGTCATTATATATCGCACTTCTACCTTTAACCTTATCTTAAAATGTGAAACACTCCTTCCGTATTTCCTCATCCATTTACAAACTCTTTTCTCTTTAAAACCAATATCTATAAACTGGCTCTCAAGTGAAGATTTCTTCACAACTCTCTTTTAGTCTATGTTTTGACTGTAAAGTTCATCCTTTTTACGTGGAATAAAAAATACACAACCAAATCAAGCATAAGAAGCGAGTATTATTCGACAGAATTAACACCTGGTTGTGCAGTAGGAAAATCACCAGACTGACCTGGAAGAACTTGCTGCACTTGGGATGGATTCTACTTCGATATGGTGCTTCAAATGCACCGGTTCCAGCAAAACTGAGTGATAACCAGCCAGGCTGAGATTGTAGTGTTTGGCCAACAAAGGCCAGTGATAAAAAGCCAGATAGTTCCACAGTAACAATCGGTTCCACGTAGCCTCTGTCGGATGACGAAGTACATGTGCAAAAGGGATTTCGTTAAACACGTGCAGCATGTCCGACTTTTGACCGAGAGACTCCAAGGGCTCGGATTCTGATAGTGTGGACTTTTCTGTATATGTGGAAGTGGATGCGCTTGTTGTCTGCATCGTGATGACAGGTGTCGTCAACTGAGTTTCTGTTTCCGCTGCTTCATCAGCAGCTTCGTACGTTTTATCCTGAATCACATCTGGTTTAATAGCATTCAGCGGCGTTTCCGTGTTGCGCGGCAACACAAGTGATTTCAGTGCGGTAGGCAACAGCTGAGAGATATCGACCGCGTATATCAGGAATATCAACAACCACAGTGATATAAACACCTGTGTACAGAAGGGAGATCAGTACAATCATTTCTGTTATAGCACTAAAAAGAATAAATGGATGCTAGCATTGCTCAACTCCTATGTATGATAAAACCCATCGACCTTGTCATGGTTTAAGATCATTCTCGAACTACTGGACAGTAAAATTTGAATTGGCAATTAATCATTTTCGCGTATATATCATTAGTCGGCCCTGTGCTTCCAGCCTCACAACGGTTATGACTAACAAGACATGAAATTTACGTTTCAGCGCCAAAATGTGACTATATTTACAGGAAAAACCACGAAGCACGTACCAGAATGAAACGCTGGATGAGTCGATGTTTTGCCCACATGCGCAGGATACGCAAACGTCGAGGAAAATATTCCGTTGGCCGTTCATCAGAAGCCAGAAATGCGGCTGCTTCGGCAGCTGGAGATATGGCGCATTTGTGCATGAATATGTAAGAGGACGGGTTGAAAAAATCAGAAAGTAACAAATACAGTGCAGGCGGCTAGTGATTAGATTCTGTACGGTTGCATTCACTTCCTCTTTCCCAGATACGGAGGCTTTTTGCTCACCAAAAATATGGTCATCCAATGTAAACACTTTATGTGACCGTGGAATTAATGATGGATGAGCGGAATAACGAAGTTTTCATACGTTTACTGTCAGCTCTTTCAGACTCCCCTGAATTCGTGACTCCAAATGCGACATCTTGAGTGAGTATGTGGGCCCCAGATGCAGGTGAAATATCAGACATGTTAAAAATAAAAACTGCTATCTGAAATCTTTCAGGACGGGGCGACTTTGTTGATACTCGTTACATTTTATTGATTGGAACCACATATTCTAAGTTTCTTCGGATTCCGAGATTTTTTACAATATGCACACAATCTACGGTCAACGAAATACTACATTTTCAGCTATTCCTACATAATATGGCGAACAGATTTGCGGTTTTCAAAAAGCCCTGATACAACAGAGAGATAATTGTACGATCGAAAATCCACAACAGAGTATAGCACTACTTTGCATCCAGATTTGGGATTTCTTAAGTGGAACAAACTTTTAAGGCACAAATCAACATCGTTAAAAGAATCAAATGATAGTCATTAATTGAACAAGATGAAACGGTTAATATATCATAACCGAATACATTCCGAAGGGCATCGAAAAAACGGTGTATTATGTGATGTTATTTGAAGATTTTAAAATATGAGAAACAACTTGGTCGCGAAAGGTTGCAATGAGCCGGCGTTTCGGTTTCCTTGGGTAACCTTTGCCAAGACAGGTTCACAATCGTTTGTAAACCGCTGTTTTTAAACTTAAAAATCGAAAATAAAAATGATCACAAATGTGAGAGTGCTCCAGGAAGAAGTGATAAATTCAGCAAGACAAGTGATATACTCTTTGACAACAACTGCGCTCCTCTAGCATCTATACGATTACCAAATTGCGAAGCAATAACCCAGAGCCCAGAAGTACACGATTTGTGGAATATAACCTTTTCGGCGATAAATTAAATGGGGCTGGGGTTAAAAGGATTGAATCAGGCTATTTTTGTAAACGATGACAGAAACAAACGAAGTCGAACGTCAGCGGGAAACCAAAATGATCCGCGGAAGAAAACGCTGGAAAGCGTTCGTCGTGGTCTCGTGGCTCCGCTAGCATAAAACGAACGCGACAAAAAATAGTAGATGATTATTAAGTGTGGGCTCGAACCCCGCCAAAACCAATGAAGTTCTACGTTCAGAGCTGCTCAACACCCGCCAAATGTCACAAATCACACATAAAAGAGTGGAAATAACAAAGAACGTGCTGGTTGCTTCTAAGGCAGACGAGCTTACCAGACACTTTTCTCTTATGACCACGGCGAAAAGGCGGACTGACTCCCGCAGGAGACCAAACTGTTAGAGACCTTAGCTGATTATATGCAGCTGTAAATTTAAGTTTTAGATTGGTCATGGGAGTGGCAATCACGTGCCACAGTGTCGAGGAATTCCAGGTCGAAGATATCACATGAGGTCCAGAACGAACGATGGTAACTGGATTTGGTTGTTCCGAAGAAAGCGTAGTAATCGAATTTGGTGCGAACATCAGTTGTGGATCACGAACAAGTGATGAGTTCGGATATTGCTTACTCAGGTCAGATAACTGAAAACGAACGACATAGGAGCGTGAGAGAAATAAGTTGGAAAGTGGCAATTTATTGAAATGAAAAGCGAGCAAACCAACGCAGCAAAAAAACGAACCATGAGGAAACTGGTAGCAAGATAGCACCTATACAAACCATGTGGTCATCAGCTAAAGTTCACAATGAAACTCAAACCAAATGAAACAAAACTGCGTATTATTTTTGGCGTACTGTTGGTCCCCGTTCCAGTTCTCCTAAGAACATCGTTGTTTCAAAGTAAGCCAACGGAAGGTGATCATACACAGTGGTCACACATAGTTCTACATCACTAATGAAATTTAGTTTTGCTGACGTCATGTCTCAACAACAAAAAAGCAAAGATAAGGAACAGAAATGGAAATCTTAGGTCCGGCGAAACGTTCCTATCCTCCAACGCTAAGATTCTGGAGGCGTCGAGTAAGAGGGAAAGTTTACGAAAATCTAGAAGGGTTCTGTTCAACGTTTCCAAGGGGAATCAATAGTAGAAAACCAAAAAAACAACACAGGTGGATGAACAGGCGAATTAATGCGGATAGACCATCCAGCTACGACGTGAGGTAAAGCACTGCAATTTTGATTTGTTCCAATGAGAAGTCTGAAAACGCAGTGTCTGGTCAGGTGAGTGATCACTGGTGGGATGAGGTAGAACGAAGTAGTTCCCTGATGTAAATACAAACAGTGAGGAATTTCTGGGCACACATAGGTCTTGTCGAAACTCATAAAACGCGTTCCAGATTCACACTTATCGCCTCCGTTCATTGCGTCATACAGTTAGAGACGCTTACATTTACATATTCCGGAATAAGCAAGTAGTAACGGAGCTTTGAAACGGCAACCTTTGCAGTCAGAACGCATCAGGCTAGAAAGTATGGAGAAAATCCATTAGATCGCGGATTTATAATATTTAGTCGACTCCCATCATTTAAGTTTAAAAGGCCATAAATGAAAAAGAAAGAGGATTTATTTACAGCGAATATGTGTAATTTGGGAGTCGTGATTTTCCTTTGTTCCTTTGTTCTTGAGTACTTTTTTCAGTCTTTTTGGCATTAAGTAATCCAGTTTCGCCATGAAATCAGTTTTGATTTTGTGCTCCATCGCATACTGCACTTTGGACTGCATTGACCGTTGACTTGTTTTTCTTTTCAAAACGGAAAGCAGATTCTCGATAACGCTCAGATCTAGACAATTGGGGAGCAGTTGAACAAACTAAAATTTGGAGCTTTTCACCAGTCTTAAAGGAAATAACATTAGATCGAATACTCATGAGTTAATATATTTACTAACCTCTTGTGAAACGGCATGGGGAATTGTCTTGGAAGATTATTACTTTCCCAGAAGACATGCGTTCGCTGAATTCCGGGGACGTGTTCATTACTACATAGACGAATTTTAAGCTGTTCATCGGACGTTCGATGGACGTCCAACGACAAGGTTGCCTAAGTTTTATTCGGGCCGAAATGAGAAATTCTGATGGACTCGAGACTTTTTAGACGGGTGAGACAAGCTTTCTTGGGAAGTTCTTTTCCCGAATGACTGTTTTGTGAGTTTTCCAAGACTCATCACAGAACATACACCAATCAGTAAAAAAAAACCAAGATGCACGGGGAGATTTGAATTTCTGGGCAAAGTCGATACGCGCCTTCCTGTGTCGCTCGTTCAATGCCGGGTTAATATCCGGTGACGACTGTCGCAATTAAAATTCCTTCATCCTTCCTCAAAGGAGGGAATGGTTCGGCAAAAAATCCTTGGCATTGCATACAAAAACTTTCGACACTGCCTTTCTGGGGTGATATCGATCAAATTATCCCAGTGTTTCGCGAGGATGGGCTTCCAACCTCCACAAGCCGTTCTCCTTAATGATTTCCTGCAGATCTTTCGATAAATGGTGTTTCTGTTTGCATCAAAAAAATCAGCAAGATTTGCCATAGAAAATCAACATTCATGTTGGGGATTATCATCACGAAAGCAATACAAAGGTTTAACGAGTCGCATTCAAGTGACCAAGATTTTGAGGTCTGTGTTCATGAGAATCAGGATATTTTTCTTTCCAAAATGAATATTCCATGTAATTTAACGATGCATCTTATTAAAGAATCTCGTCTGGCTTCAACGAATAGACATATTAAACAGTGATATCTTAGGAGAAGTTTTGCAGAACAAAAGAGCTTGTCAGTGAATATGACTGCAATCCGGAGAGAATCTAAAGGTACTTCATACTAAATTTATGGTCATATATATATATATTGTGACCTGAATCAGCGTCCGCTTCGGCTGCCTTGTGCTGATTGGTCATTCGATCGGATCAATAGGTATGCGTGGTCCAGACCGACGTGCCTGTTTATCGATCTTTCGCATGAGTGATAAGCTTCGAGAAATTCTCTCGAATGCATTGGTCTACCCTGGGCGACGATCCTCATGTTTTCGAAGTTGAACTTGTGACCTTCCTGGTCTTCGTGATCTGAAATTGGGGAGAGGGCATCGCGCCTTTCTGTTGCCAATTGGTGCTCATGGATTCGTGTCACGAGTTTCTTTCCGGTTTGTCCAGCGTATTGTTTTTCGTAGCCTTTGCATTCGACTCGATAAACAACGTTAGTTCGATTTTCGTCAGCTGTCGATTTGTTTTGTCTTCGATAAAATCTTTCGTACGGTTCTTGTTGGCTTGTGCGCCACTTCGATTCCATGGGGCTTGAATAACCTTGTTGACATTTCAGAGATATGCTTGGTGTACAGCAAGACGGTTCATGCTTTGGTCTGTTCGGCGATCGTCACACGGTACTGTATTTTGTTGGTGCTTCGTCTGATGAAGCTTCGTGTGCACCTGTTACACAAAAAAAGTTGAAACCTGTTTTTCTTCTTGTTTCCTTCGCTCCTCAGTGCTGCGGTGGGATTGTGCTCTTTTGAAAAGCGTCTGGATGCAACTTCTCTTATGGCAGGTTGGGCGGTTGCTTTGAAATTGTAGGATTTGATCTGTGTGCGTTTCTGCGATATACAGATGTTTCCAATGTGCCTGCACTTGTCCGTGTGACGAGCACGTCTAGAAATGGTAGTCTGTTGTCATGTTTTGTCTCCATGGTGAACTTGATTTTTGTGAAAACTGCGTTGGTGAAAATGAAAGTTCATTGTACTTCAGATCGTTTAATGATTACGAACGTGTCGTCAACACAGCGTAGCCACAGTTCTGATGATCTTCTCCAGTTTCTTCATCACTACCTCTGCAATGAAGCCAGACATTGGTGAGCCCATTGGGGGCCCCACACATATTCGTAAAACGTACGCTCCAACTTGAAGTATGTTCGCAGACACAATTCTTCTAATTCGCATGCACTGCTGGGCTTCAGCTGTTCACTTCACTGTGTCTATTTGCTAATTCTAAGGGTATTGATGGAAAAAGAGACAACGTCGAAAGAGATCACGATTTCATCCTCGTCAATGTTTGTCCCGTGAAGTTTTTTCAAGAATTGCAAGGAATGGTTGGCTGAATGTTCATGTCCTGTGATGAGCGGTTTCAGTCGCTTCCGTAGGCTTTTGGCCAGGTTGCATGTTGGCGCTCCCGGTAGTGCGACTATTGGTCTCAGAGGTAAATTTTCGGTAGTCCATAGAACTGCACGATATTTGAATCATTGGTCTTCATCCTCCACAGTTCTACTTTGCTCATGTGATGTAGTTCTTGTAATCGTTTAAGTGTTGCGTTGATTTTCGTCGCAAGCCCTTGGGTTGGATCGTCGTGGATTTCTCGATAGGTTGTCGTATCCTATAGCAATGATTTTGCTTCTTCCATATACTCTCTGCTGTGCATAATGACTGTGACCCATTCTTTGTCTGCCGGAAGAATATATCTGGTTCTTCTTTCGGTCTTTGTAGTGCTCCTTCTTCTAGTTTCGAGATCATTGTCGTTTGTGTGTTACGCGTGAGAGCCGGGACGACTGACTGTTGGATTTGTTGTTTTGTTCCCTCAGAGATTCCGGTGATCCTGAGTTTATATCCTCCAGTTCAACCAGGTACTCTACTCCTTATTGGCGTCTTTAACATTGAAGTTTAGTCGTTTAATTAGTAGTTCTTTCTCTGCCTTGGTGATAGCCCGGTGAGACAAATTTTTGATCCTTGCATCGCACTCTGTAGTGTCCTTAGTGTATGCCAATCTTTTGAGCTTTTGAACGAGTGAGGCCCTCCTTTTAGTCTTAGTGTTTGCTGTATGACGATTTATGGCTGCCTCAATTTGTCAAATTCTATGTTCACCTATTACGGATACGCATTTTTCTTTCTCCTCTTCGACTACCTCCGCATACTTCTGTAGCCTTTCGTGTGCGTCGGAACTCATCATACGCACCATGCGTTTACCGAATTGTCTCGTAATTTTCCACGCCTCTGGATGGTTCATGGGAGGTCGATGGTCAACGCTAGAAGGTAGGATGTTGGCTCGCAGACATTCGTGCGGAAATATATATATATATATATATATAAATATATATATATATTCACCATACAATTTTCCTGAAAATATAACGTATCGGAAATTACTCATGTGAAAGACGATACTCAGTCCCTTATCAACACAAATTGATATGTGTGGCTCCGCGATGCAACCTTCATACTGGAATACATTTTCAAGCGTTCCGTTTACCCTTGCATCCCATAGTACTGTTCGTGTACACTCAATAATTTAGGCAATGATCACGAACATTATGAGGACGGAATAAGTTGCAGCCTCTAAGGAAAACAGCACCGCTGGTATGATGTGAAATTTAAATGAGCATAAGACCAGGTAAGCTTGGAATAGGACAAAAAGTGATAAAGAACCCAGCAACAGGTAACTGCATTGCGGTACATTAGTCCATATAAAAGATTCGCGCAACAAGCCATAAGGGTTCATACATGAATCCGTAGGATGATGCCACTAATTGTGAGAACATGCTCACCAATCCGCTCCATTCGCCGGATTTATCATTGCATCCGTATAGTATAGGCTTTTTGCGTCTACTATGCATCTCTACTTAAAAGATCGAAGATCAGATGGATTTTGTAGAAACAGCTAATGTACATCAATGTGCTGAAACATTGTCCATTAACTAGTAAACCTTAAACTCAGAAGATCAACTAAGCTGACATCAAAATACAACGCAGTGAATGTGCGTCAGTGAGCACCTGGATATATCTACGAGGAGAGGAAACTAGAACGCGTCCGGACAGTGCGAAATATCATGTACTAATGAGTAGCAATCTCTCGAAGTTAATGAATGTAAACAAAAGTAGCGAACCAATGTGCTTACCTCCATACGACGAATATCGATCGACAGGACAGAGACGAAGAAGAACAATTGGAGGAAAAAGTCAGTGGTTACGCCAACCACAGCAAATAAGCAAAATTCTTGCATTGTCGGATGGAATGTGAAAAACCCCAAAGCAAGGAGAACGAACTGCGTTACATAGTGCTTCGTCAGGGGCCAGCTTTCTTTACTCAGCCCTGGTGATCAAAAGCAAAATCCAGAGGAACAAGAAAAGTGATCATCGTAGTGTCACTTTATATTGAAATATCAAATACGGATATACAACGACAGATGAAAATTGTTCAACTCTCCCCTAGCAGATCGAGACTGAATGTGATGGTCCATTCACACTAATCCCCACAGCGTCAAAACGCGGATAAAGTAGCGCTTTAAACTAAAAGTGCGGTTTTTATATGTTCTCACACAATCATTATTTATGCCATTACCAACTCATTCTGGAATCTCTAGTCCATTTAGAAGGGGCAGTTGTGCTGGCTGGCAGGCAGCTCTTAACTGCAATTATCTGGCCAAGATGTCCATTCCGGCATCGTTGAGTATCAATATCCGTTCTCTGTTTACGAAAATGTCAGATCTGTCCCTCACACTTCAATCACCGATCCATGTTCACGCGTGTGTCATCTGCATACAAGAATCGTACCTGAACCCGGATATTACTAATTCACCCGTGTCGACAGACAGCTTTAGACGTCACTGGCAGGACCGTATCTCCACCCAAATACTGAAACTCTAAGAAGAGGCTAGAAGTACTTGTTGTGGTTGATGACCATTCCAAGGTTTTTGGAGCCGTAGATTTCATTTCTGCTACTAATTTTCCAAAAGAATCTATCCTTTTCCCAATACTTCGAAATTGACGTTATTTTAAATATTGCGCGGTTGAATATTTTTATTTGTCCGCGAAATGACTCATGAAAGCCCGTTCTGTGATTGGCTTGTCCACACGTCGATCAAGGCCACCCAACAAAACTATATAAACAACAGAGCTCACTTGAATTCTGACTTGTTTTGGTGGGTCACCAATAAACGTGCGGCAGTACTCTGTGTTCGTCTTCTCTCTTCCGCTAGCGGGCTGGGCTAGCTGTTCGTATTTCGCGCCGCTTATTGTTCCGTGTGGCTGCTCATTCAAGGGAGCAGCAGATCTGTCCCGTTCGTTGTGCGACCACGGGCCTTGAGTCTTGAGCCCGATCTTCTTGTGTCTCCAACCTCTGTGTGTGTTCGTGTCCTACTAGACTACGGGCTGTGTGCTCCTGTGATATCGTGCGCTGCGAGTACTTGTGTCTTGTGCTTCAGTGTGTGCATAGACCAACCAAACTCGGTAACACAACAGTACTCCTACAAATCCCTTATTAACTCAAGCGTGCAGTATATTTCCAACCTAATAAAAGCTTAAATCAAACACATTGACACCACATTCGCCAGCCAACTCTTGAGTGGTAAAAACAACCGATTCCTATGGCAAGGCATTTGACTGTTGTGTGTGGAAGAAAAAGAAACATACGAAAACTTCTGCGGATGTCGACAGCATCAATCATGCTTTCATGCATCCATCCACTTATACTCCAGTCATATTTGTACAAGGTGATGATATGGCAGTTACAAGTTTTTCTAGAGAAGAGGTTCTCGACCTTCTACACATCACTCAAATTACCACAGGGGTTGGTCCTGATAGTTTTTCCTCAGCTCTTTTAAGGCATGGCGCTGTGGATCTGACGGATGCATTCACTTCTCTGATTAACTCATCATTAAGCTCGTCCTCTATCCCTGACTGCTGGAGACCCGTCACTATTATTCTCATTCCTAAATCTAGAAGTTCTACTGCTTTAGCAAAGCGCTTTCGCCCCATCGTCTTAACATCTGGCCTTAAACTGATGGAGTGTGCCATACTTAAGCGCCTGTGTTCATCTATGTATCCTCCTGACGATCCTTTTCAATTAGCCTATAAATTTAACAAGTCCACTTTGGACGATCTCGCCTCCCTCATTTACCATATTTGTAAGTCCATAAACGCATCGATGAAATCTGTGCGCTGCGCAAATCTAGACTATCCGTCGGTATTTGATTTGGTACCACGGTCTCTTCTAATTTACAAACTGGAAACATTTGGTTGTCCCAGGCGTTTATTGGTATGGCTGTCTGATTATTTTACTAACCGAACCCAATATACACGAGCGGGCGATAAAACTTCAAAACCGTTGATTAAAAACTCAGACGTGTTACATGGTGCTGTTCTTTCACCGTTTCTTTTCTCTAATTACATAAGTGACATATCAACCAGCTCACCTTGTCATCTGTTTAATTACGCTGATGATGTTGTCCTCTCTCAAGCTGTTTCGAACAGCGATGATTTTCAAAGTTTCTCTATCTAAGATTTCTTTGCACAAGCTGATTTAAATCTTAACATATCTAAATGTTTCGAATGTCTGTCCTCCCCTCGATCAGCCTATCCATCCGAAACGTCTCTCACCAACTCAAATATCTAGGGGTCACTACTGGTAAAAATTTGAAGTGGACGTCTCACATTTCTACCTGTGCAAAGAATCACCGACTGTTGTTATTTCAAATCAGGAAGTTTTGACATTACAAGGTGAAATAAAGCACCTCCCGATTGTATACCAATGTGTTTTCTCAATCATTCTTAACCGTTCTCCCGTCATTTTCCAGGTTTACTTAAAAAAAGACTTTAAAATCCTTCACCGAGGGCCATCAATTAGTAGTCGTGTGTCTTTCATTCTACTAAGTGAATTGAGCTTCAATCTGTGGTCAGTACTTATCAACATGTGAGAAATTTGCTCACAAAATTCTCAGATTCCACGTATCCTCTGTACAAGGATCACTCAAAGTCCCGCTCTCATATTTCAACCCTCTAGAATCAATATTTGTAGGGACTTCACCATTGAGCACGAATCCTGACAAGCCATGACTGTGTTTCAGCCGACATCCTGAGCAAAGTATCATAACGTGCTCAGATCATTCGTCGATGGTTTTTTACTTCATTTCTACAAGGTGATGAGTATAACTTTCGTCTTATTTCTCCCACGGTTTGTTGACTGAAATGGGGTATTTTTGTGCATAAAAATCTATACAATATACAGTACAGTAAAAAAAATAATTAGGAGTTCAGTCTGATTGAATGGTAACGGTTTCGATGACTGTCACCAAACGTATCGATTGATGATCGAGAGATCGGCCGGTGGGTGGAACGTTGACTGTCAGTCACCGAACGACTAATCAGGGCACTGAAGATCTGATCACTCGGTTAACGTGCGCCACTTCGCTCGCACGTTACAAAAAGGTAAGATTATCCCGAGTTTAAGAACTATAGTTTGAACGGACCAGATATGATGTTCGCCCGAACGCAACGGATTCTCATGTACCGAATCGATTCCAAATTAGAACCATTGTGGTCCCATGCGAATCATGATTTGCAAATACTGACTATCCGACAGTGTAATGAGTTCTCGAGGTAATCAGGATGCCTTTTCTTGTATATACGCACATTCAGATTACTACTTCTGGATCCATTCCACTACCATCAAATTTCAGTTTCTGTTCCTGAAACCTTTTGTACTACAACTTCCACGCATAAATTTAGTGGAGAGGGGAAAGGGGCATGCATCATGGTCACTAGGGTTTACACTGCGTGAGGAGAGGGGGCATCCAAGACCTTGAAACTCGAGGTGGCATTGGACCATGACACCTCGAGAGGTCAAGCACGGTGATGAACCGGTGACAGCAAATTGCTATTTAAAACCAAAGCAACCGGTGGACCTGTGGTCCGAAACTTTTATCTTTTTTTGGTGACACGGTCTTACTTCCCTTGACTACCGCTAGCCAAATAATTCACAGAAAAGCGTCATCGAGAGCGCGCCCCACATGATCCCTTTTTTAATTTGTACAGCACTTGTGTGCTGGTAATTTCACCAGTACGCCCAAGCTGAACCACTGTCAAATGAGCCCGCAATTAAGTGGCAAGTTTTACTTAGTCCTCTAGAAGAAATGCCACCCCCTCATTCTAAAACATTTGTGGTCCTCAGGCTCAATGTGATCCACCTGGAGTATTTTATGCCCTTCCAATCTGCCAACCTTGGAATTCCTTCCGACAGGTGACTCCTTAGTTGCCCCCACTCTCCAACAAGAAATTAATCAAGAACAAGTATGGGAAATTTATCCGAAGTTGTTTAGAAATCTACATCCCACACAGCATAAAAAAGAAAAGCATGTAGACATTCGGCGCTGCTATTGATCACCAAACTTAATGAGTGATATTGGCTGAATAGGACAACTTCCCGATGGTTGGTTGGTGTGGAAGTTGGACAGTGAGCTGTCAGTCATCGGTGTACTTGAAAGCGACGTGCAATTATACGGTTGGTTTGGGGATATCCGCGTCATGACTGCAGGACTGTTAAGGACAGGACAGCTGAGGTTAAGGTTAACAAAACATTTTTCAGGACTGACTGAATGCTGACTGAGACTTCATTAATAACGTATTTTCAAGGAAATTTTCAACTCCCTCCCATTCTAATCTAACAAACTTATATGTACCCTGAATGAGCAGAATCCATAGAATTTACCCTGAGGGTCAGGTTAACACCCCTATTATTTCCAATTCACGTGATCCTCTCAACAGCGAAGATCGTCTTGTGTGTCGTCGAACTGCGGGAGGCAGGAAGGTCGAACCACGTGATTTCTGATATTTTGATCACTCAAACCGAACTGAAAAAATTGGGACAATCACGTCAGAAGTGCACCAGACATCTAGGTCCAGGGAATGGGAGACCACGTAGAGGAATTGCAGCAAAATCGAAGTAGAAAAAATGTCAGGAAAAACCATCCGATGAGAAGATCCGAGCAAGCTGATATTCAAAGACAGCATCATCAACAACTAAGTTTGGGTTTGATTCCAGATTCTACGTATTTCGCCGCTATCCACAACAAACATCAAAGGAATTTGGTAACACGACAACCCATCTGCAAAGTTTCCGCCAACAAAGTCCATACCCATTGGATCAGAAGGGGAATTTAAGAGAACCGAATTAGCGTTTGTATGAGCATCCGACCGCAAAGAATGTGGCTTAGGTCGGAAATATTTTGGTCTCACTTGGTGCATCATGCATACGCAGATTGGCACAGTTCATTTTTTTGCAAAAACTGGCCGTGCACCGAGGTACTCTGGTTTTCGTTGACCTCTCGCAGCACGCACAACAGAAAAATTGCGGAAATATAACGACATTAAAGCAGCCAACAGCGGTCAGTAAACGGTCATCACTGTGGACCTATATTCTCCGGATCCGCGGTTCAAACCCTGTCGTCGTCCGTCGGTCACCAATTCAGTGAATTCTAATCAAGCAGGTCCTTCTAGCTGAAATATTTTGGTATTGCATTGTGGCACTACACGAATTACTCCACTTAGCTATGAGGAAAATCAATACCGAAAGCTATTGCGAGGCTAGTCGTCGACCAAAAACTGTACCAAAATTGGCTGACATGAAAAATAAAATGAACAGTCAACATTGGACTAGTCATTAATTTAGATTTCTCGGGCATAACTGCTTTTATAGAAAAAAAAACATGCGAGAAACAAAAGATCAACAGTTTGAACATCCAAAATATCAAGTGACCTTGAAACGCTTACGACGAAGATAGCTGATAGCAAATGAAGCATACCTTGAGCTATTCGGTATTTGACCGGTAGATCAATAGGAGTAGCCACCACTGATTTTGTCAAAATGACAACGTTCTCGAATCCGATCAAAACCACGAGGTAGGGGAAGATTTCACTGTGCATGGATAAAAAAGTAAGCGAACCAGAATAAGACAACTTGAAAAAAGGTCTGGTGAAGAAACGTAAACCTCTAGAAACAAATTGCATCAGATGTCAAAGAACACTGTCATAAACCTAAACTAGAAAATCAGGCTGGCCACAAAATAAGCGGTTTATTTTGATTCAAAACGAAAGCATACTAGAATCCTCGACAGACACTGCAGCGAACAATAAATAAGTATTCGTGAAGATAAATCTATCGTTAGTATTATTTTGCATTTTTATTCTTTGGTTCGCTTTCACTCTTCAGTTCCTCCCTCCCAATCTCGATTTCTGTCTTGCTTCCGGACGCGACCATGTATCAAACTGTTCAACCAGATTAATAAAACTTTGAATCCCATGTTTTATTTGACTCATGCCTTGTGCTGCGCCCTTCGAATCCGAACGTTTATCAGACTATTAACCTTGTCCTTTTGCTTTCTCCTTGTCGGTGGGCTATTCAGATCGGCACTTTTATCTCATTGTTGCTTATAAATAAGTGCTGATCATGATTAGGTATGCTGTTTTGTGCACAGTCCAACTATCTCGAAACGGGAGCTACATACGTACTTGCTTCTACGTCGAAAACTGAAGGTTGATGAAGAAATTCTTGATTCTAACGTAAACACCTCTTAACTCCCAGTGTGAAAATGTGGACGCCTAAACATGGCCCTATAAAGCGTTGAATGCCACCGCACCTAGCTCTGAGAGATAACAGTGGTCAAATGCTGATTTCTCTCTTGCTAACGCAATTTAAATTTACGCTCCTTTCTGCCTATTCGCCGTTCAGGCTTTGGTTTATCTTGTCCTCAATTGTGTGATACCCCATATGACAACACCCAAACTCGTTGCATCAAAACATGTAATTAATGTCTAAGTCAACCAAACAGAATCAAAATGAGAAGCCGAACGAAACAACTAGCCCGCAACTTTTGCACTAGATTTCCTTGCTAATCTGGAAATTGCTGCTGTCGGAGAAGTATATAATTCGGTGTGATTGTTCACGCACTAGAATCCATACTTGGCAAACCGGATGAACGGTTACCTGCGCTTTAGGGATTAACCTAAACGGGAAACCAAAAGAGGTCCCAAAAGAATGGTGGTCGCAACCAGCTTGCTCAAAGCAGATTATTGCTAAATCCGAAGGAAACGAGGTGATACTAAAATTTGAACCTCCAAACAATCATTAACGGGAACTGCTATACCACCAATCATCGGTATACACGAAAACAGGCAATATTGGAGGACAATGCAAAACCAAATCAGTAAACTTTAATAGGTTTCCCACGTCATAGGATATCAAATGACGTGGTTTATTTGAAGGAGAGTTTGGTGACCGTCATTTAAACATTCCACCTTTATATATCGGTATGGTTATTTCATAAATTCAGTTTCAGTTAAGCTGGGATAAACATCAGCTTTGAAATAATGTATTCTGATTTCGGTTTCTACCTCATAGCACCGATTATTCGGGAACGAAATGAACAAAGAATAGCGGTTTTCCATCGCCTATAGGCAGTCTGCACCTCCTGATACACAATCCTGCATAAATGAATGTCAGGGACCGAAGCTAATGGCGTGATGACCGTCAGTTATTGACAAGATAAAAAAATCTGTGAACCAACTGGATTAAAATGTCTGAAACAATGGCTATTTATGGGCAACTTTGCAGCAGTAAATGGAGGCTGCTCGGATACAAATAAGTTTTCCATGTAAGAATGTTGGAACCGATAAGAAAAATCTTGTAACAATTCGAAAGACACTGTTCGGTAACAGTTTCCGTTGTCGGATATATCAGATGAGCAACAAAAAATGCAACCACAAATCTCTGAAATTACCACCTGACAACTTCAGAAACATCATTTATTGAATCAGCCTAACCTTGAGTCTACAATCAACCGAAAAGACAGTATATGTGAAGTGAATAAATGCACCACTTTCTTTTTTATCTTTCATTTTCATCAATGGAACAAAATGTGCGTAAATTTTCGGGGAGGTCGCGGTCAACTGAAAGCTGCAAAGTCGGGACTTTTACTTCCGATGGTAGGATTCCTAACCGCGACATTCTGACTGAACGGCGTAATGTTGACCAACTGATCATGATAAAAAAGCTAAGAACAAACCGATACAACTAGAACATTGCTCACTCTTTTTGCGGTAGAAGCAATATCATTACAGTCAACGGAAAATGTTCTCCGTAGGGTAATTGAAGCACGAATGCACTACGATGAGCACACCTCGCAGCCTCCGCATTCCGCCTCATTTTAGAGACCAGTAAAGACGACGCTGCAACTTGGGGTTGTATAAGTCATCTTAAGAGCTCAGCAAGTCAGTCTACTCAGTGGAGCATCGGAGGCTGATTGTCGCCCCAGTCTATCGTACCGCAAATAATGGTTGATTAAGGGTCAAATCAACGCAGTACCAGTAAGGTCGATCCCGCCGTGCGGCTCTAAAACATGACTGTTATGAGCGGAAGATGTGTGAAGACTGTCAGTGTTCGAACACCGTTGTCTTGGTAGTACTGGTGCCATATGGTGGTACAGTTCCCTCAGTAACTCGGAGGTAGGACGTAGGGTACTGTGGTTCTAGGGTTCAATCTTTAGAAGACGTACTGAGTTTGAAGAAACAAATGTGTTTGGACAAGTTTCTTGTCCATGTCTAGAACTGCACGATGTTCAGCCTGTTACTTTATAGTTGATCTTCCACTATTCATCGTTCTTCTATTTGAGTAAATGTCATGTAGCTACTAAAACAAGAGCTCATAACTACAAAGTTCATGTAAAATCTAAAACTGAACCTGTTATTCTAAGGCTGCGAATATATATTGCAACCAGAATCTGATGTGAATGACAGGAATGGAGATGAATCACAAGCCTATTTCCCAGACCATAACTGTGACCGCAGAATGTACGCTCTCCGGTCACTATTGCCGACCTTCAAAACTACGACAACAGAAGCGCAAATTGACATATTTTCATGATTATTATATCATCCAAATTAGGTTATGCCTTTATGTAGATATTCATAATAAACGTAAGTAGTACGTGAATGAGTGGACATTAATTAGCCAGAAGCACTCCATCGGTTTCGCGGTTGTTGCCGCTGGCAGGATATGCGCGCCCAGTGCTCTTCTGTTTAAACTTTCCTACAATAGTACATTTCGAATGTATATCTCACCGAAATCTCACCTATACAGTCAAGTGTGCGTGGACCCCTCCTCTTGGCTGAAACGCAGATAGAACATTGGAAACCGACTGACTGGTAATTTTTTCGGTTAAGCTAAATCAGCCTTGAAAACGGGAGCAGAAGGTTGGCAGAAAAGAACCTAAAGTTTATATATATATATATATATATATATATATATATAAGAAAGGAAGCACGGAGAAGGAAAGATCAGAAAACATAAGTCTATACTTACCTGCCGTTTAGTGTGGGAACCATGAGGCCGATATTGATGCACAATCCGATCGACATGAACAATGAGGCAACCACAGTGAAACAAGCGCTGAAAGCCAAACCCAACTTTGACTTGACCATCTCTAATTTACCTGATAGTAGGAAAACAAAATCAGTTCATAGTGTAGCAGAAATTCTACCATAGAAGAAGCATCAATCTACGGAACTGCTTATGAAAACAGAGATGAAAAAATATTTCCCCGTGACAGGAAAAGAAGTGGCGTCCAAAAAGATGAATCCATGAGTTCATAAGAGCAATAACACTGGATATCACAGAAAAATGAAAACGATCCGAAAACAATATAACTCGCCTTCTGATTATCTTAAGGAAATACCATCTTAGTCCTTTTCAGTTGTCCTAAAAATGAGCGAAATGCCGCACAGATTAATATTTCTACCCCTGTAGTGAGCAGTAAGGTGATTCGGCAAGCAAGTAGAAAATCGAAAAGCGAACAAAATTCCAAGGGCACCTCGTCTCGGTTATAAATCATTTCACGTGGTGATTTCAGAGCAGTGGTAAGAACGAACAGATTGCAACTGCGACTTGAGATGCATCAATCCGCTAACTGTGATCATAATATCAGCTGTCGTGACTCAATCACGCAGAATTAAGTCGGTGTGTACGATGCATTCCATTTCATCCAATCGAAATGTTTCTACTTCTCAGTAGTTCTGAAATACAATTATAGGATAATTTTCCCACTATTATTCGGTGCTACAAGGTAGCAATCAAAAGCAAAACCAATCGGTGTATAGCTTACCACTGTAAACACTGATTAAAATGTTACAGTTGCAATTGTTTTGTACTCTTATTTCTATTGGGACCATTAAGATACCATATGTGGGAGATTCTATAAACTTCAGGCTATGCCGCCGGACACCATTACGATTTTCTGTATGTGTGTGCACTCATTGGCCGACAGCAGAAAGCAATGTCCGCAATCAATTAAAAACAAAATTGCGGCGTTTCCCTTCGTTGTTTGGTCATAAGATGGTCTTTTAGCCTCACTCCATAGCTTTCTTGGTCTTCAATTTCTATAACGCTTGAAAAATACCCAATCTGTACTTGTATGGGGTGGCCAAATGATACTTCAAAACTTTCAAAAAGGAAACGCATGTCCTACCGGTGCAAAATCTCACCTTCTAAGTTTACCAGGGCTCAGCAACCATTGGACAAGTTCAACCACCGAGTCACTTTTAAATAAAATCATCATCCGTGCATATTTTTGATGATTAAAAGGACATTCCAGCAAAATCGAAACTGTCTGGAGACAATGTACATCACTATTGGGTCGACAGAAGTAAAAAGGTAGAGAAAGTGGTTTTATGCCTAAATTATCTATTTCTCGTCTAACAACTAAAACCTTTGGTCTTCTATCAATTTGAGCGGATGAACGGCAATCGTTAATGCACGTATGCATAGCCTTTTCACGCCAAAAACGAATTATTTCAGAGTTGCTTCATTTCATCTGTTTCGTCGAAAACCGTTTCCGAATTTCTGTAGGCCCATTTCAACCATGAGTTTTTCTACAAAAGCGCGATTCATCCGCTTGCAGCGTTGTCACTCCCAACATACTTGCTACACCTACACTTCACAAAAGAACTCTCACGAGGTGCCAAGAAGGTACCGCATTAAAAATGTATTCATGTTTGCAGGCCTTTTCGCCTCTGCAGCTTAGTCGTAAATGTTGAATACGACTAATATTCAATAGCATACAAACTGTTGGCGGTACAACGTAACAGAATTACCACTGACCAAGAACAGGTTGGGGCTGTTAAGAAAAACTTTCAAAATGGCAATACATCTGTCAATGAACTCACAAACGGAGAAGTAGATATATAACAACAGCACCAAGTAGATTAAAATCAGCGGCGCGTAGTCGGACAAATAGGACCGCACGCGATACCATACCAGGTACACGTGTCTAGCTCCAGTGAGGCTATCTGCGCGCGTCCACGATCTTTCGGCTAAATGAGATTCTAGCAGCGGATCTAGCGCAGCTGAGTTGATGGTATTGAAGTTACCACGACTGGAAGATGATAGATACCCCTCAGATTTAACTGAAGATTCCGCAGCGAGAGAGTTGACCGAGAATTGCTTAGGTTCAAAGTGCGACAGTAGGTGATCACGCAGCTGGCTGATGAACCTGCACAGGGATATCGAAAGGACCGGAGGCAAGAAAGCTCCATAATTAGCAAACTAACTTGTGGAAATAAGAAAGGGAAAAAAATAGAACCAAAAGTTTATGGTAACGATAAAAACAGAAAACAAATGGCAAAATATCCGCAGGTTAAGTAAACATCGAAGGTTTACCCATAATCATTAGGGAGCGGCATCGTTTTACTATAGTTAACACTGTCCCAAGGTGCTCGGGTTTGAGTTGCCACTTTACAGTACCATCTAAATAAAAAAAGAAGGAAATGAAATGATGAAAACCGACCACAAGGTAAAGGGAAGGAAGGAGGTCGACGGCATGGTTGGAAGCTGTTGGCTGCATTGCACAAAGTGCCCAGTTAAGTGCATAAAACAGTGTCCTTAAGCTCTAAAATACCTCACTATGATTAGGGTAGTAGTCTCAAGCTCCAACCCGGCTTCTCGTACTGAACGCCCCATGGAATGCTCTCAGACAACCTGCTTTTCAAATATCCCTCGCTGAAGAAGTCTAAAGATTTGCTTCTGGTGCCAGAGGGGTTCTCACTAAAGTGCAAGAACGAAGTCGTATTCGCTGCACCGTGTAGCGACTACCTGGATTTAGGTAATCACAAGCTCCATTAAGTTACGGAAATTGTACCGCATTGCAAACAACCGTCTGTTTCGCTGAAGGCACGTGTTACTACCCGTCATCCAATATTTTCATATTGATCAGCGGCTTCAGTGGGCTGTACCGGTAGTAGGGACGACGGGTTTTTCACGTCTTCCATTGACTGAAGCAGCTCTTTATCTTCGACGCCCGTTTGTATAAGACATATCTAAATATTGACCGCAGATAACATAAGATATCGGGCGCGTTTACCAGCTAAACCATATTTACGTTCTAATAACCATTACCCTTGTGCCAAGGTGTTGTGGCTTGGGTTGCTATCTCACAACACCGTCTACTCGTGGAGAAGAAAAAGAACCAATACGTTGAACAACTACATACGCGAGAACAGATTTCGAATGGAAAAAAGTTACCCACTGCGGCGTTCAGCCGTATCACTTGTTGTCTCCATCCATCGCTTGGGCGAATTTCGTGGACTCTAAACCGCTAGTCTAACAGCACCTACACGAACTAGTCTGGTGGCTGAGGTTTTAATAACTTTTTGTCAGGCCATGGGTTGGCCACTTCGACCTATCTTCCAACCATGACCTGTTTTGGAGAAAGGCGTACAAGGAGACATCAGTTCTGCGGGCATGAGCAAAACATGTCCCAACTAGTTCAATCTATTTGCACTCAGTACGTCTTCTAAAGATTGAACCCTAGAACCACAGTACCCTACGTCCTACCTCCGAGTTACTGAGGGAACTGTACCACCATATGGCACCAGTACTACCAAGACAACGGTGTTCGAACACTGACAGTCTTCACACATCTTCCGCTCATAACAGTCATGTTTTAGAGCCGCACGGCGGGATCGACCTTACTGGTGTCGTGTTGACCTTTGGTCAATAACCAGGTATCATGTCGACCTTACGGGCGTTTCAGATTGCTAAATATCTATAGAGCCTTCTGTGTGCTCGAAGACACTTCATCCTATGTACGGCCACTAGTTGCGACACAATTACCGGAGTGATTAATCTTATCTACCCCCGGAATATCGAAAAATGAAATCCTACCACCGCCGATCGACTTGGTAACAAATGCAGTCTGATGTCTCTTGGTTCTGTGAGGCCTGACTTATTTAGGTTTTTTGTGATGTTTTCTCTCCCGGGTTTTAGGATCCCTTTTGTCGGTACTGTCTTTCGAGCTGTGAGTAACCGTGTGTTTAAAAAATCGAATATATATATATATATAAATATATAATGGTCATACTTCGCTCCAAGATTTAGGGTCAAGGTTGTCGCAACACCCTCCCCCCGTGTAGTGACCGTAGTGGCTATGGGACATGCCCTTACCATTGCGCTCACGCTCCAAGCATGTTAAGTAAAAAACAGAGCTCCGGAACTTGGAGTGCTACAGAATCATATAAAGCCTCAATAGGTTGGATTCGGAGAAGAACCCAGTGGCAGCGTATTTCTTAAATAATCGACAGTTCTGGGATTCGAAACCATGTCACTTTACACAACAGTCGCTCAATCCATCTGGCCAGCGCCAACAGACACATAATACGTAAATGCCTTTCGCAGATTATGAATCACTTGGAAAAGATGAAGGTTGTGCTAAAGCGCGAATCCCCTACCGGGTTGGATAGGATATTACACTTACTGTGGGTGATAGTCGCGCAACACCAAAGTGATCGCAAACGAAACAGTTGTTTCTCGAGCACATACGGGGTAGCGTGTAATCCCAGTCATTTTCCACATGAAACCGAAGAACAAATCACGCAAGTTCCCCACAGAGGCTTGTTTCAGGCGCGTGAATAGCGTGGCTTGTTGTGACCAAAACTGCTCCAAATTATCCCATAACAGGCTAGGAGCCAAAAGTAGGCAACCGAAAGTTGGCAGTGTGTTGTATATATTATCACCTGCACCATCCTCAAATATGGCTCTATCTTCAACCTGAAAAGAGAATTTTGTAATTATTTAATTAATTTTTAATGATACTATTATCAGTATTGTTACTAGTAATAGAATAATTAAGACCATCAATATGTCCGTTTAATGTACTCCGACACGACTAGACTGCATCTTGACTTGATGTAACGGTTTGCGCAGCTCCACGATCCCATGAGACATTTTCATGCCTGGAAGGCCAATGAATAGAGGTCCTGGTCCTTCCTGGTCCTTCATGTTGGAGATCGATTCAAGCTGGAAACTAACTGAGAATAAAATGTGTGGAAGAATGATTAGCCTAACCAGATGGTCTTCCACTCAGCTCCTCTCCACTCCCATCCGGACGGTCTTTTGTTAGAACCAAAGGCTTTGGTTCAGCACCCTAATCTTTCTCCTGCTTGGGGGTTGGACATCTCATCAACAGTCCTCCACCATGTTCCATGAATGGCAGTTACAAAAAACCCGTATTACATCGATCGTCGAGGAAGATCAGAATCGCACTGCCCACTGCATGGATTTGAGTGGATAGGGATAAAGCGGATGCATCTCAGAACTCCCTCTTTTTATTTAACTTTGTCTTTTGTCTTCGAACAGTCCTTTTTTCTCCCATTCCTACGCATTAAGACACCATGTGTGGCAGACCAAACAATGCCTCCCCTAGGGTGCTTCGGTCACGTTTCCGTGCTAGGTTAACCCATGCTGCCTTGCGAGTTAGACGTTTTCGTGTGAGGTTTGGATTAGAGTTACCAACAAAACAATTTGGTGTCGTATGCATCCGCGAAACATCACGTGCTCTTTTGCCCCCTTTCTAGGGGGAACCCTACAATCCCCGGCCATGAAATCACAAAGTAAAAAGGGATGTGAAGTCTTGGATCCCGAAGAATCGTAACAACTGAGAATGACAACATAAATAAATAAATGACAGGCTGACAGTTGTGCAAAAGAAAAAGGCCATAAACACGCATGATACTGAAAAATCCATTCACTTCGTAGTTTTTCTGCCCAACTTTCTGAGTTCCAGGCGATTATGATATGCAATTTTCGCTAGCTTACGAGGATGATTAAAATCTGATTTTCTACACGAAGCTGGACAGCGATCATAATCAAAACAATTCAGCGTTAAACAGCAAGGCAAGCCTCGCTGCCTTCTAGCCACGGTTACTTGTTTCTATAAAAAGAGTGAATACCCAAGGGAACAGGGAGTGAACCTACACAGGCGGGAGAAGATAAGACGCTGCCGCAGCCAACACACGGAACACAGTCTAACTGTACAAACTCACGCTTTTAATCATTCTGATTCGATAGAAAATGATAACACGATCACCACTGTTCATGGTTCATTGCCATACTCTTCAGTGTCTCCAACCACCTAGTTGACGAGTCTTCTCGACCCCAACCATGAAAACGTGAGACACCTACTCACTAACTAAGTTCGCTGTCCATGTTCTCATTTCACGTTGCCACGTCATTTGTTGGCCTCCGCATGGCTTCTTCTTTTCCCTGGGAGGAACACAAAACAGGGCACCGTATGGTAGACCAATGTTCGACTTACGCAACACGTGACCCAACCAGCGTAGTCTATTAGGTTACATACGATGAAACAAGGTGTTCTGAGAGCCGGCACCTACTACTAGATTGCTGGCCTCCACATTACTCACCCGGTCACTCCATCCAGTACTAGCCATACTACGTAGAAATCGGTGGTCCAAAACCTCTAACCGACGAACACCTCCCACACGCATAATTCATGTCTCGCAACAATACGACAGAACTGAGCGCACTGCGGCACAGTACACACGACTTTTCAACTTCAGTGAAATATCAGGACGACGCCACAAGTGCTTTAATCCAGCGTAAGCCGCCCAATCCCGAGTTCGGTATTGCTGCAGTTCAGTCTTGCAACGGCACTTTCCAATTTGAAGGTGCAAAGCACGTACCAAACCGAGCGACCGATCTCGAGAGTCTATCTAGTGCCCGCTGTGCATGATGCGCATACTCGAAAAGGCACACAACGTCATCTGCGTAGTCTAGGTCACAGAGCTTCCCTCCACTTCCCAGTTCGACTCCTACAACCCGGAGTCCTCCTAAAGCATCTCCCACCACTTCGTCCATGACAAAGTTGAACAGGAATGGAGAGATCGGACACCCCTGTCGAACGCCACCAGTCGTTTCGAATGAACTTGATAGTTCACCGTATACCCTCACGCGACCAGATATGCGAGTGCAATGCTCGCAACAGGTTTACGAACGTCGTTGACATACCCTTCCGGTCAAGAGCACTGAATAATGCCGGTAGATCCACGGAGTCGAAAACACCTTTCAAGTCGAGAAAGACTACGATCATAGGGCGGCAGTGCGTGTGGCGCATTTCGAGTGAATATCTGGTCGATTCAACCTCGACCTGGCCGAAATCCGGCCTGCTGTTCGCGGATATTACTCTCGCGAATCGGTGTCAAACGGCGCATCATTATCGAAGCAAAAACCTTAGTAATTACCGGAATTGAAATAAGCCCACGACGACTGCTACAGTCTCCCTGGATGCCCTTCTTGAAGATGGGTACAATCAGTGACTCACCCTACGACAATGGAATACATTCCTCGTTCCAATTACCAAGAAGCAAGGAGATAATGGATTTCATCAGAGCTTCTCCACCCAGTTTGAAAAGAACCGGGGGAAGTTCGTCGGGACCGGCTGCTTTTCCCCTCTTCAGAAGCCGAATATTCGACTCTGTTTCCAATTCCGTTGAGAGTTCAACAGACATCCCAAGGATTCGCAGCTCAAGACGTCGAACTAAATACGTTAGCGCGTGGCCAGCTAAACTGGTCCTTGAAGTGCTCTGACCAACCGTCCAACCTTTGTCTTTTACCAATGGTTGATCTATTCATTTCTATCGCACACGACTTCACTAACCGAAGTTCGCCACCCACCGTTGTCGCGTATAAACTTAAACAGTCTTTGACTGTTAACTGAAGCGGCCGCTTCCTCTATCTCTTCGGCTACCTTAACCCACCAGTTTTCATGGTCATTCTTAAGGCTTATAGTCAACTAGAGCTGCAACTGTCGACTCATCTTATTCACCTCCTTGCAGTTAGGAACTGGCGTTTTTGCTCCATTAGACCCAGCAACCTTTGTGAAATTCAGTGCCTTTGATGAACGCTATATCTAGGACCACAGGCGAAATCTGCTGCCAAATGCATTGCCTGCTTGATTTCGTCCGAATGCCCATTTACATTGCTGCTCGTCGCAGTTGTTAGTTCGTCGCATAATTTCCATTCCCAGCTGTTGCGAACGGTGGAATCAGACAGACGTTCTATGGCCAATCGGACTTGTGGTCTGCGTCGATGGCCGTTGAGCTGCAGCAAAAATCGCATTGAAACTAATGTGTAGTCCGATTCGACGTACGCGGCCCAGTACGATCTACAGTTCTGGACAGAACCGCGCCAACGGTGGCCTACTGCAATATGGTCAATCTGACTCAGAGTACCTGTCAAGTTAGAACACCATGTCGCTGTGAGACGCGAACTGTGTCGGAAAGTCTTTCTCCATTATCTGTTCGCTGAGCAGGCAAGGCGCATAGTCCACCTAAACAAGATCCCGATGCACTCAGTTTTCGAACTTGTGCATTAAAATCACCTGCCACCACTACAATGTCAGAGCCATTGCTCTTCCGAACAAGGGCGACGAGGTCATCGTAAAACTCGTCTTTCTCCAAGTCAGTGCTGCAGTTGGAGCGTATGCCGAGATAACAAGTAAACTGCGCTTAACACTACTATCCTTCCGGACGCCGACTGATCCCTGCGGTCTCACGACACACAAGCGACTTTTATTCGGGACCCAATCTAACAGGGCTGCTTCAGCCTTCTCACTCAAGACTATTCCTACACCACGTTGACCCACAGCTTAAGCTGCTTCGTCTCCTGAAGTGCGAAGAAAATATCTTGACGAGACATTTGGCGCAGTCAGTTGAATTACTCTACTCGAATCCTGAATTTGTGTTTCACTCACGCAACAGACATCAATCGAAAGTGAGTCGATTGTCAGAGCCAAGCACGCCTGTTGGCCAGTCTGCCTAAGAGTGCGCACATTGAAGGAACCCAGATGCAGAGGCTGACGAGGCTTGAGAAAATGTGAGCTAGCAGACTGAAAACCACCTACTACACTACTTGACAATAAACTGTTGCAAGTATCGGGCGTGTTATCAATGGAAATACTATGGGTAGGCAGAAGGGGCAAACAGATTGGGTTGGAGACAGAAGAGACAGGTTGAATAAAAGAGAGGGAACTCTGAGCAGTAGCATACTTATCACTACCCATCCCGCGCGATTCAATGGGCAGCGCGGTCCTGATTATCCTGCGCGACGACCGATGCAGTATGGAATTATTTGTAGGCGTGCAACTCATGGTGTTTAAAGGACGGATGCTGCTAGGAAGTCCCGCCACTAAGCAGAAGAACGATTAGGGTTCTCAACCAAAGCCTTTGGTTCTGACAAGAACCTGACCGCAAGGCAGCGGTGTACAGCTGAGTGGGCGCCCATCTACTTGGATCAATTAGTCTTCCGCTCGTTTTTACGACTGAGCTGCTAACTCATACCAACCCCCAACTTGGAGGACCAGGAGACTACTTCGTCAGGCCTCTACCCATTGACATTCCAGGCACCATTGGATCTTCGGCTTGAGATAAGCCATCCTGTATAGTTCGTTGGATCTTGGAGACATGCAAGCCGTCACACCACGTCAAGGTGTAGTCTCGTTGTGACGGCGCTGGATTACCAGGCAGTAAAGATGAATGGGTACCATTTTGTTGTTACAGAGAGCCTAAATATCCAACATTCCTGTATGATTTAACTTCCGTTAAGTTTACCGCAGCATGCACACTTCTTTCCGAGGTGGCAGATGAAAGCCAGAGAGAACAGCGAGTGAAATGATCCCTTAGAGGTCCTTTCTCTATTCACAGTGTCAGATATCCTATTAATGCTTCAAATTCTGCACCTAAAATTGTTAAGCCGTGTGTTTAACTTGGTTCTCCCCATTTAGAGGAAAACTGTACTAATACTTGCAATTTTATATTAAGAAGCAAACGCGATTCACAAGATTCGATAAAATGGGACTGTTTCACTACTTAGAATTGAGTTAGTTCGCCGTCTGTGTTAATGGCCCACAACTAACCTGGAAGCACAAATCCTCGAAACTTGATCCTGTGGAGTTCGGTTCCGTAGAGTTCATACGGAACTCACGAATGAGTTGAACTAATTCAAAGCTTTTTTCCAGCGCACGCAAAACTGGCTTCTGCGTAGAAAAGCAAGCAAATCCGGATGATGGAGTGATAGTGGAGTGAAGGATTATCTGTTGCATATAACCCAGGCTTTTGTTTGGATTTCCATAGCTCTGCAATAAAAATAGGCATGAAGCATATCGAGAATGCACATAAAAAGTGAATTACCGCAACGATAAACTCCCAGCCACCTCCCAAGCCCAAAACTGGACAGTTTCTAAGATGCAAGACATGGAAAACGAACAAAATTGACTACTTTCAAGAAGCCAACAAGACTAACGACCCAAAAACACGCCAATATTCGTGTTCTCTGAAGCAATGCATAATTGATATGTAGGTAGTAGCTTGCAAAGTGCAGATTCTCAGCTTTAAAGTTATATCTAACGCAACAAGTTTCCCGGCTGGAACCGAGAATAAGTTGGCACCTCCGACCGATACAAAAGGCAAGTGCAGAGTTAAAAAACTGTGAATAGATCAGACGCTAGCACACGACTCAACCAAATGCAGAAAAGTGAGCCAATTGGAGTGTCTCGACGAATGAAGTAAGCTACTCAATAGCAAGAAATTGTTAGACCAACACGGGTTACGTTTTTTCGTTATGACCACCGGATATGAACCCCGATTAACGTTAGTGAAATGAGATGATTGAAGATCACAGGAATATTCTTACCGATAAGTGATTTTTCCGTTGGCACTTAGCTTTTATTCGTTTATCATCCACATCGCATCATTTATAATCCATGCACTTCTCTGAACTGAGCTTCACCCGTTTTTACATATTTGATTTTGGGTACAAGCCAAATAAATTACCTGGAGTATCATGCTTAGGAATGGACGGAGGAGATCGGTGTCACACAATGAGATTACTACCAACCGAAATTATTTGAAGTCACTGGTGAGACACGTAGAAACTTGATAAAAAACGAGTTCCTTATAACTCCATGTATAAAAGATCTATCGGTTTCTTTGATGAGTTTTGATTTCAAAATAAATTGAGGTCCGACCTTAAGATTGATTTAGCGGCATTGAGATGTATTACATGCTGAAGACAATAGGGCCAAACATTAAAACTGAATCTTTCGAGATATCAATGCCCCAATTAATTTCATCGCGTTAGCTTCAGGCACAAATTTCCCTCATGGCCAAAAGGCCAACTGATATCAACGCATTGTGTTAAATTGCACTAAAAGGAAAAAATGTCGAAACATGTATTGCGAAGTTCCGACTCACAGACTTACTTTAAGTGAAAACAACTATCATTCGCCGCACTACGGGTTGTCAAGTTGAGTATAGAAGTAGGGAGTAAAACCGATATCATCAGCGCGACCATGAATATTCCTCCCGCTCCATTTTTGGAGAAAGTGTCAAAAATCCAACCTGTTATGTGTTCTGATTTTAATTTAGTCGATCAGAACTACTCAGTGCGATAAAAGACTCATCGACCAAAGTCAATTTGAGAAAGTCTGTACCTTTCCAGTAAGTGGCCGTTGCCGTGTAACCAGAAAACGACCGGTCATTTAAAGGCACCATTTTAATTGGTTTGCAAGTCAAATTTATTTTTGAACACAGCGACAGAGTGGTGAGCACATGAAATTATATCCAGAACCGATGCACACGGACAGAATCAGCAAGCGTGACAGGAAGAAGTGTCATAAATGGGTGAGAAAGGATGCAGCAGAGGTGAGGAAGTAGGCGAAAGGAATAAACAGACGGTGCGATAGGAATGAAGAACGATAGGGAGTTTGGGCAGCTACAAGAAAAAGTGTAGTATCTCGCCCAGCTAGGATATGCACAGGCCCTGCATAGCACCAGAGTGGATAATCGCTTATCTTTTTAGCGAACATCCCACTGAAGAGGGCTCTGACATGACGAGTCTGTGAATCGTTGAAAACACCAGCTAACTGAAACAAAACCAGCACCGATGAGGACATTAAAAACTAATCAACAGGCTACCGGTTCCGTGCTGTTAAGTCAACTGTCCTTTTCGTTTATCACGTAACCCCTCAGCCATTTTAAACACTGATTTATGTAATTAAACCCAACTTTGTTGAAAGTTTCCAGTTTTAATCCAGAAGCGACATTGAGCGAGACGGTGATTTTTCGAGAGAAACGTAGTTACATTTAATAGTTTCCGGCTCGAAAGGCTTTGCGAATTTTCGTAATGTTTGATAATGTCGCATAATCATTGCGGGCATGTTTTGACACGGGCAAGAAAGGTAAAAAAAATTATTACAAGCAACACCGGAAAAAACAGAGCGGAAGTTAAAGAAGCAACGAGTCAGCCCTAATGATTGCCTTTGTTATGTACTCATTTATGCTTGCCTACACCGAACATGCCATTTGTTAAACGTGAAGCGTAATATGTAGTTTCCACTGCATATAAAACGCCAGGTAAGCCGTATGTATCTTGGGGACTGTCATTTAATGAAATCTGCGAGAAAGTGACAAATTCATTAAAAATCCGACCTTTATATCTTCACAAACGAGTATTAGTTGTACCAGTTTCTACATCTGAAATCTTGAGGATGATGTTTTAGATCCAGATACCGATGTATTCGATGCTCGCTAACAAAAAACCCGGCTGCAGAGGGAATAGTGTCTTTATGGCACCTCTTCCTCAATCCGTTTATTGGTCCGACTTCATTCAACGGACGACAATGATGAGAAAAGGGCCGATATTTATCCAGTGTCTAGAGACTGTAACGCATAGCCTCCGTAAGCAAGACAAAGATCGCCACCATCAACGTTCAGTGTTAAACAGCAAGGCAAGCCTCGCTGCCTTCTAGCCACGGTTACTTGTTTCTATAAAAAGAGTGAATACCCAAGGGAACAGGGAGTGAACCTACACAGGCGGGAGAAGATAAGACGCTGCCGCAGCCAACACACGGAACACAGTCTAACTGTACAAACTCACGCTTTTAATCATTCTGATTCGATAGAAAATGATAACACGATCACCACTGTTCATGGTTCATTGCCATACTCTTCAGTGTCTCCAACCACCTAGTTGACGAGTCTTCTCGACCCCAACCATGAAAACGTGAGACACCTACTCACTAACTAAGTTCGCTGTCCATGTTCTCATTTCACGTTGCCACGTCATTTGTTGGCCTCCGCATGGCTTCTTCTTTTCCCTGGGAGGAACACAAAACAGGGCACCGTATGGTAGACCAATGTTCGACTTACGCAACACGTGACCCAACCAGCGTAGTCTATTAGGTTACATACGATGAAACAAGGTGTTCTGAGAGCCGGCACCTACTACTAGATTGCTGGCCTCCACATTACTCACCCGGTCACTCCATCCAGTACTAGCCATACTACGTAGAAATCGGTGGTCCAAAACCTCTAACCGACGAACACCTCCCACACGCATAATTCATGTCTCGCAACAATACGACAGAACTGAGCGCACTGCGGCACAGTACACACGACTTTTCAACTTCAGTGAAATATCAGGACGACGCCACAAGTGCTTTAATCCAGCGTAAGCCGCCCAATCCCGAGTTCGGTATTGCTGCAGTTCAGTCTTGCAACGGCACTTTCCAATTTGAAGGTGCAAAGCACGTACCAAACCGAGCGACCGATCTCGAGAGTCTATCTAGTGCCCGCTGTGCATGATGCGCATACTCGAAAAGGCACACAACGTCATCTGCGTAGTCTAGGTCACAGAGCTTCCCTCCACTTCCCAGTTCGACTCCTACAACCCGGAGTCCTCCTAAAGCATCTCCCACCACTTCGTCCATGACAAAGTTGAACAGGAATGGAGAGATCGGACACCCCTGTCGAACGCCACCAGTCGTTTCGAATGAACTTGATAGTTCACCGTATACCCTCACGCGACCAGATATGCGAGTGCAATGCTCGCAACAGGTTTACGAACGTCGTTGACATACCCTTCCGGTCAAGAGCACTGAATAATGCCGGTAGATCCACGGAGTCGAAAACACCTTTCAAGTCGAGAAAGACTACGATCATAGGGCGGCAGTGCGTGTGGCGCATTTCGAGTGAATATCTGGTCGATTCAACCTCGACCTGGCCGAAATCCGGCCTGCTGTTCGCGGATATTACTCTCGCGAATCGGTGTCAAACGGCGCATCATTATCGAAGCAAAAACCTTAGTAATTACCGGAATTGAAATAAGCCCACGACGACTGCTACATTCTCCCTGGATGCCCTTCTTGAAGATGGGTACAATCAGTGACTCACCCTACGACAATGGAATACATTCCTCGTTCCAATTACCAAGAAGCAAGGAGATAATGGATTTCATCAGAGCTTCTCCACCCAGTTTGAAAAGAACCGGGGGAAGTTCGTCGGGACCGGCTGCTTTTCCCCTCTTCAGAAGCCGAATATTCGACTCTGTTTCCAATTCCGTTGAGAGTTCAACAGACATCCCAAGGATTTGCAGCTCAAGACGTCGAACTAAATACGTTAGCGCGTGGCCAGCTAAACTGGTCCTTGAAGTGCTCTGACCAACCGTCCAACCTTTGTCTTTTACCAATGGTTGATCTATTCATTTCTATCGCACACGACTTCACTAACCGAAGTTCGCCACCCACCGTTGTCGCGTATAAACTTAAACAGTCTTTGACTGTTAACTGAAGCGGCCGCTTCCTCTATCTCTTCGGCTACCTTAACCCACCAGTTTTCATGGTCATTCTTAAGGCTTATAGTCAACTAGAGCTGCAACTGTCGACTCATCTTATTCACCTCCTTGCAGTTAGGAACTGGCGTTTTTGCTCCATTAGACCCAGCAACCTTTGTGAAATTCAGTGCCTTTGATGAACGCTATATCTAGGACCACAGGCGAAATCTGCTGCCAAATGCATTGCCTGCTTGATTTCGTCCGAATGCCCATTTACATTGCTGCTCGTCGCAGTTGTTAGTTCGTCGCATAATTTCCATTCCCAGCTGTTGCGAACGGTGGAATCAGACAGACGTTCTATGGCCAATCGGACTTGTGGTCTGCGTCGATGGCCGTTGAGCTGCAGCAAAAATCGCATTGAAACTAATGTGTAGTCCGATTCGACGTACGCGGCCCAGTACGATCTACAGTTCTGGACAGAACCGCGCCAACGGTGGCCTACTGCAATATGGTCAATCTGACTCAGAGTACCTGTCAAGTTAGAACACCATGTCGCTGTGAGACGCGAACTGTGTCGGAAAGTCTTTCTCCATTATCTGTTCGCTGAGCAGGCAAGGCGCATAGTCCACCTAAACAAGATCCCGATGCACTCAGTTTTCGAACTTGTGCATTAAAATCACCTGCCACCACTACAATGTCAGAGCCATTGCTCTTCCGAACAAGGGCGACGAGGTCATCGTAAAACTCGTCTTTCTCCAAGTCAGTGCTGCAGTTGGAGCGTATGCCGAGATAACAAGTAAACTGCGCTTAACACTACTATCCTTCCGGACGCCGACTGATCCCTGCGGTCTCACGACACACAAGCGACTTTTATTCGGGACCCAATCTAACAGGGCTGCTTCAGCCTTCTCACTCAAGACTATTCCTACACCACGTTGACCCACAGCTTAAGCTGCTTCGTCTCCTGAAGTGCGAAGAAAATATCTTGACGAGACATTTGGCGCAGTCAGTTGAATTACTCTACTCGAATCCTGAATTTGTGTTTCACTCACGCAACAGACATCAATCGAAAGTGAGTCGATTGTCAGAGCCAAGCACGCCTGTTGGCCAGTCTGCCTAAGAGTGCGCACATTGAAGGAACCCAGATGCAGAGGCTGACGAGGCTTGAGAAAATGTGAGCTAGCAGACTGAAAACCACCTACTACACTACTTGACAATAAACTGTTGCAAGTATCGGGCGTGTTATCAATGGAAATACTATGGGTAGGCAGAAGGGGCAAACAGATTGGGTTGGAGACAGAAGAGACAGGTTGAATAAAAGAGAGGGAACTCTGAGCAGTAGCATACTTATCACTACCCATCCCGCGCGATTCAATGGGCAGCGCGGTCCTGATTATCCTGCGCGACGACCGATGCAGTATGGAATTATTTGTAGGCGTGCAACTCATGGTGTTTAAAGGACGGATGCTGCTAGGAAGTCCCGCCACTAAGCAGAAGAACGATTAGGGTTCTCAACCAAAGCCTTTGGTTCTGACAAGAACCTGACCGCAAGGCAGCGGTGTACAGCTGAGTGGGCGCCCATCTACTTGGATCAATTAGTCTTCCGCTCGTTTTTACGACTGAGCTGCTAACTCATACCAACCCCCAACTTGGAGGACCAGGAGACTTCGTCAGGCCTCTACCCATAAAAGGAAAAGAAAGAGTTTACATGTAGAACCGTTGTGAACACCAGCGTTTGCAGGAAAACGACGAGGTAGAAATCATCGACTCGAACGCACACGGCTCGTTTCCCGGCAAAAATGTCAACCACTACATGAGAACCAGATGGGACTTAAATGTAGACAGTTTCGACAGCAAACCTTCGTATCAGATTCGGCCGAGTTTTACAGATGTCCAAAGAGAATGATAGAGTTCTTTTATGGTTAGCAAATGTAATCGATCAGTAGTGTAAAATGATAGCTTGTAAGTCGCTCGTAGGACGTCGAGGACGAAACCTGTATTTGCGGCCATCCAGCGTGCATTCACGAGAAATACTTGTGATTCCATGAAGACATGACAATTACTGACCGAAGGAAGATAGGAAAAGAACATAATACTGAGGACAACCATGGAGCACACATCTTCAGATAAATTGGCGGGATATCGTCCAGAGTGAAATTTGGAAAGATTAGAATCTCATTCGGGGATTAGGAATGCAAGCAAACTAAGAGTCCATTTATGTACGCGTACCAGATGAACATTAGTGACCGTGGAACCGATCGCACACTCACATTAATCTTTGCTGATTCCAATACATTAAATATATAGATATATATATACCGTTTACATTGTAACCGCTGGTTGAATTTACGGAGAAGTAATGGATGTCCGATTTATGAACGCTTTAGACTTCTCCATGTAATTAAAAAAAGTCAACACTCAGTATGACTTACGACAAAAAGGTGAGCGTTCTCAAAAGCCCGGAATTCATCTTCCTTGAGAGTGAAATGATCCAGAGGAACGTCGTTGACTATGGGAATCTGGGAGAGCGGATAACTTTTTTATTATTACTAATGGAGCGTGCCACTTACCACAAAAAAAGAACAATAAGAGCCACGAAAACGATAACTTGTGTGGGATGTGTGGCGCAGAAAAGTCCATGGTTATAGTATATACGGGAGATTTTCGACCTCAGTAGATCCATAAATGTATGATTGGTTAAGGTTCCGGGTGCTTACATGCACCAAAAGTATTTACAGTGGATTTCGAAAATCTGAAAGAGGAAAATGTGAGCTATAAAACAATGAAACACTAACACCGCATTAAAATCCATTTGGTCATAAAACGCCTTCGCGTCAATACTGTCCGATCGGATGCTATTTACGTCTAAAGCTAACAAAGTTAACCGTCAGTCTGACTGTAGAAATGACCGTAATGCTTTTGTTAGCAATTATGTTGTTTACTGGATGTTCAGCTGCCCTTCACTAGGGATAAGAAAGTTCCAGACTATAGACCCTAAAATTTCTGCGGCCCCATTATGACCTAATCAGATGGCTCATGAACCCCTAAAGAAACCACTGCCATTTAATCGGTGGTCTCATTGTAAATTCAGAGGAATGTATGCACATACCACCTGCCTTCACGAATAGGGGGCAACTTACCGTGTGAACTTTTCCATCTTAACTCAAAAGGTCCCGTTTCATCACATTTTAATGACATACTTGAAGCATGAACGCAATGGAAAGGACGCGTCCCATAGCCACTAGGGTCACTACACGTGGGGAGGGATTGCGGCAACCTTGACCCTGAAACTTGGAGTGACACAGGACCATATACGGTTTGACTAGATCAAGTGTAGTAACGAGCCGAGCCAACGCCATAAGTTACCGACAAGTTCAAAAGGGATGGTACGCAATCGGCATCCAGGCATTGCTAATTTACAAGCATCTGGGAATTACCATACAGTCGACTGAGTGTCAGAAACGGGAAGAACTTCATCGATTTCGACCACAGACTAACACAGACAATGGGACTTGTGTGGATAAAATTATTGCACAGAGCAGTCCAATCCCTTGAAGATGGTTATCATTTCTTAACCCCGTAACCCAACAACCAAACTTGTTGCACCCGGCTTCCCCCTGCCAGCTTTTCCGGTTATGTACACAAGTAGTGGAAAGTAACTAAACAACCAGATAGATTTAGTCCCACCGGAAGTTCAGAGAGTGGGAGGACCGCTGTGTGAGTCGCTACAGATGTCTGCCATCCCGAACTTCCTTTGGATATCATTGAATATCCGTTGTAGCCCAAGGCTTCGCAGTTGATCCTCCAGAAGGGTAGTATATTATAAATGTCGCGAGTGGCGATAAATTAAGCAATCAACGAGCAGAACCATACATGTTCCAAGTTGAGGCAAGAGCCTTGATTTTGTGAACTTTTGTTTTTGGACACAACGAGTAAGTAGACCTTTGGATATATTTCATTTTTAGTCCAATCGCAATTATACAAACCGAGGGATGCACCATATTACGAGAAACATCTAGAGAGGTGGTCCAAATTGCTCTGGGGGTTACAAAGCCTACACATCTCAGGAGAGCTAAGTTGTGAGTACGTATACTTCTGAATTATTACGAGGTGTATCTGGTCCAGTGCTCACAAGACTTTTTTCCATTACAGGTTCTAGGAACCCTTGGTTGCAATCTCTTCTACCGAGTAGTAAACCAGCTCCTCAGGCGGGACAAGCCCCCACGAACCACGATCGTCTTGGATGAACCAGATATCCCAGGTTGACGAGACAATATCCGAATGCCACAACAATCGCTCTACCAGCCACTGGTCTCTAAACCAGGAGCTATCTACTGTCCGATAGGTAGCACCTGAGTGAGAACGGACTAAAGGTGTCACTTGGAACAAAAGCCGCGACATTGAAAGGGTACTATCTCTATGGTTATGTTGATTAACAAAGCCACTTCGCAAACCATTCCCAGGTTTTAAGAATTTTGCGTTCATGGTACGTTGCGATCATACTATGGTGGGTCTGGTAAGCGTCGCGCCCTGTACTCCCCGTGTATCTCAAACAGCGTGTCCCAAAAAGCAGCTAGAAACTAAACATGGAAAACTAGATCACAAATTGTCCACGCCTGTTCGAGCATAAGAGCTCTTCGGAAGACTTGCATTTGGTGTAATTATGCGCACACCACGGCGAATCGATTGGCGTAGGCAGCTTACTTGAAGTATAACACCCCTACATCGGTAGTTTGTATGCAACCCTCACATGCAGACACGTCCCACTGGACTTTCATAGTGAGATACTAAACTTTCTCGGGTTTCATCAAGAATGGTTATAGCAATGTTCAGGATTCTGTTTCACGTGACCGACTTCAGTCTATATCCTAACTCCAAGGGCACAACCGGAAACTCCCCAAACTTAGTCAATGGTACGCTCATGTACGAAACACTACTAATTTCAGGAAAGAGACGAGTCAGCGGGGTAATCAGAAGAGTATAACCAAGACTAGAGGGAGTTTGGCCTCGATCGATGGTGTGAAAAGTGATTGCTTGGAGACAACTATCTTCCACGATAGTCAGCGATGATATAACAGAGCATTAGATGGACTAATACTGACCGCATCGGCCATTTTTCCCACTCTGATGTGAGAAGACTTTGAAATGATTTCCAGGTCGCTGAAGTTACCACTATTAAAAAACTACGTAAAACTTGCCAAAATTCAAGTACAAATTCGTTCATTTCATTGTATTGTACCAAATATTTTTCAAAAAGATTTTGGTACCCAAATCTTAAACATCCTTTGTAGAAAATCCCATTGAAATGCTGCTGTTCCAATAACAAACACTTCCATATACACGCCCGAGCCTGCAGCTGTTCGACTGCTCCACACTGCACACACACACACACACACACAAATTTACGACCTCAATATCGCCACTAAAAAACTACTACACTTCGTAACTTATCATTATTCGCCAAACCTCGCACTTGCTTTATCGTTTTTTCCGCATTGAGAATCAGGAATTTGCCCGTGCGCAAAAAGCATTACATCGGAGGCGGTTAAAATATTGACACAACCTAAAGCCCAAGAAAACGTTGGTGTACGCAGCGTAACAGAAGATTGAGGAATACAGGCAACCAGTGACTTTCATATTTCAGTTCGGCTTGTGCAATCATTATTACTGCGTTGGCGTGCGGTTGTTTCGGTTGCGACTTGGTATCAGTAAAGAAATCAACAGATTATGAAGTAAAAGGGCAGTAGAAAAGATATCTATCCAATGCAAGCACGACATTGAATACAGCATTTAATCATATTGCTTAACGTCTCCAAAAACGTGTTTGGGGATCTCGTGGACCCGAATACGGTCATCTAACTCGACCTACAAAGGTTAAGGATTCGTAGTCTTTCGCCACACGATGAAATGACCATGATTCGTCTTTCAAACACTAGGTGCCTCATGAAACAGCAAGCATTTGAGTGCAAGCGCCAAACATGTCCTGATCTCTTATTCGGTTGAATGAGTTTCAAGACCCAAAACCCAACACCTAAAGTCAATGCTGTTAACAATTCTTCAGTCATACTCCACACCTGTCCCAAACCACCATGCTTCTGAGTAACACAGCGGGATCGATCATACAGCTGAAGTGTAAAACCAAACTTTGATCGACAATGGGACGTCGTGCCGATGCCGCATACTTCACAAAGTGGTAAACGCCAATCGAGCTCTCTGCATATGCGAAGACGCTTCATCTGATATAAGTTCACGCTGAGACATACTTCCTTAAATAACAACTTACATACTTCGTCCAACTCCTCGACTGCAAATGCAAGGTTCGGCAAACCTTGACAAACGATAACGGTAGTCGGTTTCCAAAGGCCTCCCTTTCAACGAAAGCAAGTGCAATGTAATGCACATAGCTGTACATTATGTCAATGGGTACAGCCTAGGGAGGAATACACTGGAAAGAACAATTCAGGAGAGAGATCTGGGGTCCATCACGACAAAAGACCTGTCAGAGACAATTAATTGTAACGTGCTAGCCCGAAAGGCCATGCTAAAACTGAAACACCTCAATTGCATTATGGGCAGGTTTACCCCGGCTCGCCCCTGAAGCTATTCTCAAGCGTGATCGTGCCTCAGTTTACAGCAAACATCCAGGCTTTTCTGCCAATCCTAAGAAGAGGCAAAATTATGAGTCCAAAATAGGGCCACAAGACGCGTGCATGGCCTTCGGAAATTAGCCTATCCCGAAAGACTCCACGCTTTGAATCGTCATAGCATGGAGCACAGAAGATCAGTGGGGACCTAAGAACGCACGAAAATCCGGAAAGACATTTGCTCAGACTAGCTACCACATCGGCGTTGCGCGATCGCTCACTGCATCGAATACTTAAACTCGTTTTCGTGAGCGATGATGGTGCTCGACCACCAATGCAACTAGCGTATGCCGGTCCATTTCGCGTGGTAAGACGCGGTCCGAAAACGTTCATCTTCGATGTTGCCGGCCGACACGCACGGTGCCTATCGATCGCATCAAGCGTGCCATTGTGGAATGCGGATTGAATGATGGACTACTCCCAGCCTGGTCGAGTCTAGCTACTACCAGCGCTGCCCGTGAGAACTTCTGGTGGAACCGGAGCCACGGCACCACCAGTCGCACCAGAGGTACTGGTAATGCGAAGCAGTCGTTACGGCCGAAAGATCAACCAACCTATCCGTTTATCTGATTTTGTTACCATTTCCACATCAGATGGTCGAATATTGTCCCGTTTGTAAATGCATAACCGTAATTAACAGGAGAACGCATGTTTGTCGCGATAACCTAAAAGCTACCGAAAAATTCGCCCTGTGTTGCACCGAACGCCACTGAGTGTACGCCGCCAAATAGAACAGCCATCAACGCTCACAAGCACCGTTTCCACAAGCTCTTTTGCTTTACCCTCCCTCAGAAGAACCCTAGGACTAAGGCGGCTCCATTGACTCCAGCACAACAACCAGTTCCCATGGTCGAAATCATTTACGCACCAGAGGAAGGAGAGGACTCGAGGTCAAGCACTTGTATTCAACCTCGTCTGGCGAATATTCGGGACGACGGTTGGACTCGTGGGTATGGGATGCGGTCAGATCCACCGATTTGGCCAGTGCACATCGGGCCGGCAGCTCAGCTGCACCCGTGAGCGGGCGCAGCTAGACCGGGGGATCACACCTGCTCATGGTGTTTCTTAAGTTGGGCGTCAATTTGGAGCAGGTTTTTGACCCCATCACAAACATTCTTCATATGCTTCGGGGAAGACTCACTTCTACCTGCCATATCATCCATAATTTAATCCCTTTTAATACAGAATAGCCTACCTCTGTATGATGTCAGCGGCAGTGAAATAGTTTTAGGGAGTGCAGTGCATCATGGAACCACCGCAAAGGTAATGCGCCGTGTCTTATGGAAGAGCGGCTTCCGACATGCATTGCGTGGCATACGTTGGACTAAAAAAACACCCCGCTCACAATAAGGAGCTCATTCGGCCATTTCACCCGCATTTCTCAATCCCGAAAGTCCCCGAACAGCTTCCCAAAACGAGAACAAACAGTACCCCATGAGGAAGAAACGTACTCTGAGAAGTTTCAGCTGCTAATACAACGTAAACCTATAACGGGAAGTCAGATAACTTGAAAACTACGGTTCCCGGTCCCGCGAAACCTCACGAACCGCGGAAAACATGCTAATTAGACATAATGGAGCGGCCCACAAGCTACGTTACGCGGTAAAAAGGAAGCGAAGCGCACGTCCATTTTATGTTTTTCGAGGTCAGTGGCCTTCTTTTTCCAGTTCTAGTTCCATTTAGATCGCAGGACTGTACGGCGACATGCCCGATCATTCAGATCTCCTTGGATCTGACGATGCTTCGATAGCAGAAGAGCAGAAGCCCTATTCAGTTTCTATGGTGAAATTGCGAACCTTGTGTGTGACCCCAACTCCCATTCATATCAATTTTAAAGAGGGAGAAAAGTAGTAAAGCGCTTTACTCTTAACCATCTCCTCAGCCTTACAGTTCACAAACTGTCCTCTCCAGGAACGCATATCCGTGCACTGTCTAGCTTCTCTTTGAATTCCCGCCTCCTCCACCTCCTTCGGTAGCTTGCGCCAGGAATCCAACAGTCGTATGACAATCGACTTCTTTGTCAATCCTGCAGGTGCGCGCTATCTTACAATCTTTTTCCCACTCCCCCTTGGTGTTTCGTTTTCCACATTCTGGAACGGTGCTGCACGGAGAAACCTCTAACTCGAACAGTCCCGTATTGATAATCATGGCCCATATTAGGTCACCTCCTCCCCTGCATCTTTCTAAGGAGTACAAGCTAGGCGCACCCAGCCGCATGTCAAGCCAAATTTGTTCAGCTGCCCAAATTAGTGCGTAGTAGCCTGCAAACATGTTCCAGAACCTTCCCGTCTGTTACCCATTGAGCTTGGACGCAGCATTCCAAGAGCCTTGGACAGCGGTAGAAGAACTTTGGGCTTCCTAGACGGTGCAATCTTCCTACTTAAGCATAGGGCAATACGTGCCACATTGGCCGATAAATGACATTGCGAACTCACTACTGACCGCTTGTCTAAAAACGGATCTCATATTTTCTTTAATTTCGCTTAACCGCCGTTACAACTTGAGCGTCACCCTTAATGGGCTCTGAAAGATTGCAGTACAGACAACCCAGGCACTCGTCCGGCACAACGAAATGGCAGTCGAAAATGGTAGACGTTTGAGCATATTTCAACAGGGACGTGCAAGCGGAGCGTGCGTGAGCAGTGTGCAAATGGCGACGGCGCTGGGCGGTCGAAGTTCGGTTAAACCAGTGATCCGCGGGAACGAACCTGTGTTCCGCTACAGGAGCCTTCTACAAGATCGTCGAAGAATGGCTTAGAATGTGACCATACAGAACAGCCCAGAACACTCCACCCGATGTGCGCCGGCCGAAACGGTGGATCTGACCGCATCCCATACCCACGAGTCCAACCGTCGTCCCGAATATTCGCCAGACGAGGTTGATTACAAGTGCTTGACCTCGAGTCCTCTCCTTCCTCTGGTGCGTAAATGATTTCGACCATGGGAACTGGTTGTTGTGCTGGAGTCAATGGAGCCGCCTTAGTCCTAGGGTTCTTCTGAGGGAGGGTAAAGCAAAAGAGCTTGTGGAAACGGTGCTTGTGAGCGTTGATGGCTGTTCTATTTGGCAGTGGACACCGCTTTTTCCATTTACATTTGGGTCTGCACTTTTGGTCCTGTGTTTTCCAATAAATTTACTCTCCTCAACTCCGCATACACAATGGCTTCTATTTGACGGATGATGTTAGCATAAATTTGGTGGTCAGTAGCCATGTGATGACTTCGATCCGATCACTGCAAGCTGGCAAATTATTTCCTGAACCGGCTTGCGATTCTGCTCTTAAATTCACACATGGATGTGAGCTCCTCCACATCGTTATGAGTGACAAACGGGCACTTACTTTCTGTTTTTTCAGCCCCCTATTTCAACGCTAGCTCAAAACTTCTGCTTCCCGTGCACTTTGCTTTTACCGCCTCTTTCTGTATTTTGCGTGTTTCTTCAAATTTCATTCTGTTTATCAGAATGGATGTTTATTTCATCTGTTTTCTGCTCCTTGTTGGCGTTTTTGTGGTTGGAAACACCAATGCGATTTGTCAATCTGCTTTTTCCCCAGGGTGCGGAAGAATCGTGCTGGAGATCATAAGTTTGTTCTTCATCTGTTTGCAGATCACTCACAACTCCCAATTTCCTTCCTCAGCAATCCCATGCCGCAGGTCAACTCTGACCCTCAGTTGTTCTGCCTGCAACTTGCGTAAATTCCTGCACAGTTCTTCCGAGAAACTGACCACACCTGGAAGATAGTTCCCAAACTTTGGTCCGACATTAGAATAAAGAGAATCGCGTTCGGCATAAAAACCTAATCCTCAGGTGGCCGGTGCGGTGTCTACGACCCCAGTAGGACATAATAGCAGTAAAACCATCGGCCGAGATCCTGTCCTTCGAAGATTCATCTTGTGGTCAGATGTTCAGGAATCCGCAAATGGCTAAAAATATGTCGTCTGAAGAAAGCCTAGATGAGCCACTCATGGACCCAACGGACTTCATCACGCTGCCTCGCGAAGCCAAGTATTAGATATATAGAAATTCTGTTTGTAAGCATTGACATCGATCTCTCAAATAAAGCATCATTTTATCTGTGATCCACATTAGCGCTTGTCAAGTTTGGTTTTGTTTATTTTGGCCATACCAGATCTGAGCGTTTCTGCTTGCGCCGCACTTTTCTAGAGTTCTCGCATTCGAATTGCCCCGACCGTACGGACACCTTCTGCCTTGGTTTAACAATCACGAATATTTACGTATTTTGCCACGATATGAACATTACAATTTTCCCATCCGAATTTTGTCTCAACTATTTTCTATTCTGTTGACTGAGGAACTTGTTCAACGGAGGTATGAAATTCAAATAGAAATCACTTTGAAAACCCCCTGCAAATGAAAAGGGCCATTTTAAATTCCTTTATACTCATATACTACCACGCATACTGAATATAAACTAATCCTCCCAAACAACGCGAAAAAAATCAACGACAAACTGTGCATGTACTTTAGATTATTTACAAACACCCTTGTAGCACTCAAGCTTTATGCCTTACCAGCTTTGATGTGATCATCCTTTGCGCCTTCAACATAATCAACTTTTTGGTTCCATTCATATCTTTGCGTTGAACACACTTCCCTGGTCTAACACTCTTGCACTATCTAGTGATTGCTTATCCCAGCACATTCATCTCAGTTTGGTTGGGAATCCATATCGAACACGCTGTGTTGCTCGATTAGTCTGTTTGAAAAGCCTAGATGGCAAGTTTGAGAACTGGATCACAGAAGAAATGTTACATATTAGACACTAACTCAGCTGCTGCAAAGAACATTTACACCTGGACAGGAGTGAATAGTTTGGGGTAATAAGTAGTTAGACCTTTGAAACGTCACCTCTTTTGTGTTGGCGGCTGCAAAATCCAACACGGCACTACATTCAGTTCGTCAAACGATGTCTTTCAGAGTTTCAGGAGCTGTTTGCTTCCTGCGGAGGATGTACAATGTCAAACTTGGCTTGCAACAATCCCGAATGAGAAAACACCCAGGACATTGCACCTTATAAAGAAACACACTTTAGCACCCATTTTTGCTTAATACATATAGACGAAAAAAAGTGCCAAATTAATAGCGCCTTCCTTCACAACATTTTTATCAGTGGATATCCTTCCTTTTGGTGGCCCCCCCTCTGTACAGCTTCAAAGCAGTTCGTTTTTGTGTAAGCTTGCAAATGGAACCACAAATGTGGCATTGCGATGGGCGCATACAGGGGCTAGATCTTTTCACACGCGATGCATCGTCGATTTGAGACCGAACAGTTCGTTTCTCTCTTATTTGCCTTGCTAGGGCTCTAATCGGAGGAACCCAGTGGGCGCTATATCTAGGTTTTTGATTTGTTAAGATTCAAAGTCATCTCAGGTTTCAATAATTTTGTCTTCCTTGCCCCAAGGTAACCCGCGGCACCGCCAAGGTCAGTGGAAGACTACATTTTGCTTCAAATGTCTCTACATTTTCCTCTTAGTATATGTTTTGACTTCACACTTTCAACATGAATTAACACCAGGTCGCGCCTGTTCTTCCTCAGGTATTTGGTGGGCGTCAGGAAAGGCGCGGGTCGGATCACTGTTCCCACATGTATATCACGTTGCACACCGTCTGCAACATTGTACATCTTGAACGCCTGAAATATAATCACCCAGGAATAGAATATTGCGGGTTTCTGTGGTGCACACTGCTTTCATTCTGTGATCCAAGTCCCCACAGTTTACCAAATCAAAGTTTTCGCTGAAGCCCATGTGAAATACTTTGACCCACCGAACTCCATCCAGCCGTTTTAATTCATCTAGGCAAATGAAATGACTCTATAGGTAATAGTTTCCTAACATGAATTTACGCCGGACCGTGTCAACGGCACCGCAGCCTAATGGGCACTTGCGTATGTGGCCCCGATAGTTTCATCCAGGCAGTAGCACAGTGAGCAAGGTAGTCTAGCCGGCCTGAATTGTGTCTAGGGCTACAATAACTAGCCATAAACGTCATAAAAGATGGACCACTAGTAGGTATCTCAAGTTGGGACTAGTGTGATCGGGCTAGAGGAATTGGCACAATGGAAATGAAGGGTGAACCGCGGCAGAAAGACTCAGTGAAAATCACTAGGTGGAGAGAAAATATTGTCAAAATTGGCCAAACCAAGCGTAGGGCGGGAGAGAGGAGGGTCGTAGATTCCCAGAATTAAAATGTGCTTAAAAAGATCAAACTTTGTGTCCCGGTTCCTGCGGCTAAGACCAAAATCAAAGGGCCAGTTAGAAAAGCCCAAAAGAGTAGAACGATAATGAGAACCTGTGACAGCCAATTGCCTCAGAAGTTAGAGAGATAAAACGTCACCCGCATTACAGACGAATACGAAGTCCAGGGTGAAATGTGTTGAATGGTGCATACGGCTGCGGTGAAACAGAATGCAACTGGAATGGGTAAGTTCGATTGTGCATTTTGCGTTCAAGTTTTAAGTGTGATTTACTGACATAAGAATAACTGTGGGTGTCGGAGGGACAAGGGGTGGTGGTATCCCAAGGTATAAAGCAGTGGCATTGTGTAAAATGCAGGTATTTGCTTGGTTATATTCTTTTCAGTTGGTCGTCGCTGTGGTGTATGTGTTATCTGTAGTCGGGCAGTTCTACTAGAAACGCTATGCCATTGGGAGTACTGATCGGTCCGTAGCACGTTAGTGTTGGTCATTGCATAATGCGGCCGCCATTTACAAACAGACCTGATGCACGGGGCGCCAGTTTTCTTTGGCGAGAAGTGTCAATTATTGGCAGCGTGGTCTCTGCAGCAGTCATATTTATCCGTCCAGGGGTATTATATCATTTTGCTTTCATTAAGTAGAAATTTTCAAGAATGGGAATGGGGTCTGAATATTTGACTTTTGGTGAGTTAGATTTGCACGTCTGGAGTAGAAGAGGGAGAAAGTTGGCAATACTGAGATATTCCACTGAGGGTTAAGATGCGAGCAGCAACAAAGTCAAAAATTGATGTGCGATGTTGCCCAACTTTGTACATGGAATACTCCAATGGTCAAATACATTCATTATAAAGGAATTAGGTGGTGACACTTTGTGCCGAGTTGGAAGTAACTATTTAAATTATGTGCGTACCAATATGTCAGTTTAAACATCGTGTCGTATAAATATAGAATGTGCGAGGATGGCATTGATGGGGAAATTGTGGAGTTGGCCAAATTTACTGCTGAATGGATAGGCAAGTGTGCCCGCTACGCGGTTTCGACTAAGCTTGGGTTCGGAGTACGTGCTGGTACATCACCTTGGATGTTATAATTCAAAATAAAAACCTGCAGTACACCGCTCCTCGCTGTGAGTTCTCGTTATTTTTTGCAATTAGGGATGTTGTTGCAGAATATTTAGCCGAATCTAAACTTATTTCCTAGTTGAGAATATTCCCTAATTTATTTTCGGCAGTAGAGTTTGACCTCTTCGCTCGCTGACCATCCTATCAATATTTATTTCAAGTATGGACTGGCACAATTTTAGCTCTGCCCTGGATCTATTTTAAACGTCAATGTGCTGCTAACCATGTGTTCCATCCGCCTATCGATTTGTTTTAATACCGAATTAGCCAACTGGCCTGTCTGTTTGTTTTTCCACCTACACGCTGTCGCACTCCTCGATACCAACCCGTTGTCTGGCAGGAAGTTACGAAACATTCATAGCATTTCACAGGACTTTCAGACGTTGTTGACTTATCACAACCCTTACGATGCCTTCACCAGCCGAACCAAGGCGAACTGTGCGGCGCATCACTGTAGGCATAAAACCGCTAAAAACCTGACTCCCACTAAAACAAGCCCAGTCCCGCTCATTGAGAGATATTGTAATTCTGATTCCAAAGCTCTGGATGTCTCAAAATGAGTGAAGGACCTAAAAATCAAAGTGCATCAGATCGAAGACCTGTCGCAGAACTGTCTCCATTAGCCAGCCTAATTGACCTTACTAATGACGCTAATGCCAGCAATGCCGCTGCAACAGAGCGCTTCTTTGAACTCGTTACTAGAGAAGCCCAAAAACTTATTGCGAATGCAAACAAAGCCGTTGTCTTTAATATGCCCCACCACCCCCGCTGCCACTGGTCCAATCTACCAAGAAGTTTGGAACAAACAAGGCAACCACTGCCAACTATATGCCTTATAAACGTATCAAAATCCTTGCAGATAAGACACCCTACCAGAGAGAGATATTGCGGACACAGAAGTTTACCGCAACTTCTGAAGTCGGCAAGACCTCGGTCGTATCCGGTGCTCCCCCTCTAACCGGTATGCTGCCGTTACATGTTCCTTCTGATGGGCCAAATCCAGGGCCATGGTTTCAAGTAACCTGCCTTCTCCCTGCGATAAACTTCACCACACATCTCCCACTATCCCGTGCCCGGTGACGACTAACGAGAACCACCTACAGGCGGCGGCTGCTCAACACTCCTCAAAAACTACACCTTAAGCAATTTGCACAATCGGCCTCTTCCGTAGTTGCGCCGCTCAACTTCCTGTCCAAGCTCTTCATCCCACAAATCAGTTATTAGTCTATCTGGGAATGAACTTACTGATGATTGTGGCATCCCACCTTCGCGTATACCCGCTGCAAAAGCGGCGATCTCTGGACATCATCTTCGTTGGTCGCAACCAATACGGATAGATGTGGATGAAACTCACTCCTCTTCACCCATCCAACCACCCAGCAAACGTGCTCATCTAAATATACAAACTCTGGTACCCCAAGCTGGGAGCATTGACGGTATGACCACGCAGTAGATTGCCGTCTCATCGATACATTTTCAGGCTAACACCAGCCGTCTGGTATATACCCCATCTCAGATACTCCTTCATGCACTTCCTTGTCCTTCTGTCAAACAACAGAATGGCACCCAGCCTAAATCAGCTGAATCCCACAAGAAGAGCATACCACTGATCTATTCAATTAACCACGCAACCCCGCACATCAGTAGCCACCCTGATAATCCAGCGGGCCAAAATATCGGTACAGCTCGACCGCCTGGCACTCTCGGCATACTCAACCTGAGTAAGCCACCCCAGCATGAGCTCGACCATGTTGGAAGGTCCACAACCGCACGGCGGCCAACTAACCGCCGCCTACAATCACGAGGTGATTGGCCCACTGTACTGATGCCTACGTCCTCCCCCGGTAACAGTTTCTACCTTCCATTGTGATACCAATGCTCCTCCATATTCAGGTTCTGCAGTCTATCGGCCCTACCTCGATCCACTTAATAGTCAACCCTATTTAGATGCATTCTCGGCACTGCAGTACCCTTTTTCCACTCGTGTATGCCCAAATCCTCACCCCAACTACCAGCATTCTTATATCTTTGCACGATTTAGCTCTGGTTCCCCCAGGCTATCTGGCAAACTCTAGATCACTAAATGTCTCACTTTGGTGGATGACCTATTAAGATAACCCTTCCCAAATCCACCAATGTTCAGCACTTAACATAATTGCACTAACTACAAAACACTGCTCTCCTGACTGTTGTGATTTCCAAAAGTGATACTTAGCCCCAAAAGTGCTTGCACGTGCTTGCTATTCAGCTTTTTCTCCGGCATTTTCAGAGCCCCCTTTCACCGTACCCCTAGACTGCAAGTTCCGCCGTGACAAGGTTATGAATAGGCCACCTAACGCTGTCCCACTCCCGCTGTTGTCATATTCCCCATGCCGACATTCTCTTAAATCCCTCAAATTAATTTCCAGGCTTCTATCACATTTCCTTTCAGTTCAATAGTCCCTTAAAATAGACAAACCTCAGCCTGCCAGTATACTTCTCTCCGCTAAATTTACTCCCTCAATTCAGTCATGCACTATTCGAACCCTAATGCATCCGTTGATCATTTGACCCCCACTGAAACCATCTCTTGGATATCATGCGAATTTAAATGTTACCGTGGTTTTCCCTTATTACTTTCGAACTCCCGCTCACTAACTCATAAATTTAGGGGGCTAAGAATGTTAGCAGTTGAACCCCTTATGGTATTATCTTTATAAAAGAGACTTGACTAAAAGATCACAGTTGCCCCTCGCCTTTTTCGTTGGCGGGTTGCACGCCCTACCTAACCAATAGGCCAAATCGTGGACGAGGCGGTTGCCTTTACATACAACTACCCGAGCTCCCAATTCGCGTAGGATGTGTACACCGACCACCAAACTCGAATAGTTCTGATATTTTTCGTCTCATTCAAGCCTTCCTTTATCTTTCTGGTCCCCCTCCAGGCGTAAGCAGGCGAATTCAATGCTCCTAGAAATTGTTGGTCATCTTTATCTGCTCCACATAACCTAGCCGCTTTTCTTTTTGAAACGCACGCTGAACGATGGACTCAGCATGTGACCACTCCCACAGGTTTCCTCAATATTTTAACCTAGCTTTGTGCATAGCACTCCGAATGTTAAGGTTTCACTGATAAAACCCGAGAGTGAACACAAGATTGTCACGTGTAGCTTCGCTCTTCATAACAAGTTTCCCTTACCCATGGGTGCCCACCATGCTATCTTTTACCATATGTCGACACGTTGGGACGAGATCCCTGACGCTCTGCGAACCCTTGGTTGGTCCAGCCTCTTTCTATCGCCTGACCAGCAGAATGCGGCAGGCGAAATTTACGCAAAACTTCAATTTACTATTAATCGTCTGTCCACTCCGATCACTCAAAAAAAACCCAAAAACCTAGTAAAGTTTATCAGCTCCAGATAGGAGTTTTTAAACGTTCAAAAAGTCGTCAAGGAAACTGGAGGCTTCCCACTCCTAATGCAAGTCCACCGGTTGCAACGAGAATTTCGTATTGAATCTGATCTGTTAAAAAGGCAGGAAATGCTAGCTCTTAGGTGATCTAACCCAATCCAGAAGACTCCATATAACTTCAAGCTTGCTCGCAGCCTAAATACTTGTCCACTCCGAACTTCATCATATTCATTAGCTTACGTATAGATTCCCCTGTGAACATCGCAGTAGCCTTCAACACGTATTCCTCTTCTACTCGATTTGATGACAACCTGCCACATTCTGAAATCCACGTCATATAGGTAAAACGCTTGGTGCGCAATAATTAACTGAATTTGGTGAGCCCACTACCGTATTTCGAATGAGCGAAGTAATTCGCTGAGCTCTCCTTAGCAGTGAGAAGGCTCTATCGGGCAGTCATGTGCGAATGTTATATAGGTTTGCGTTTGGAGGTATTTCCAAAACTGGCCTTAGGCTCCATTAAAATAAAAGAATATTTCAGAGGCTACCAACCTAAGCATAACCTAGCCAAATAGGGATGAGACATAATCAGCACAAGGTTAAAACGTTACGCTGCACTTCAGTCCGTAAATTATGCGTCTACAGAATGGGCCTGAAGTAAACTGTCAGAATAAGTATCCAGCGTAAACGGGACGTGCCGTAAAAGAGACCAGGATACTTAAATGGAATCATGGTGGCGGAGCAAAATAAAATGCTTGACGACAGCAGAAAACAAATAGATAGACCAAAGATGGAAACACCTAAAAACAAATGAGATAAACGAGAAAATTGGTGATTTATAATGTTAAACAGCTTGAGTTTGGTTCAGGTCGCAGCTGTAACTCTGGCAATATAAGCTTATAAAAAATACTGGCGGAACGGTTGGGCGCAAAGCAAGTCAAAATTTGACGCTACGACGGAGAACAATTTCTTGTCTCTTCTATAAAGGCTAGTGACAACCCTGTCGATCAACAAGTTATGGTGACAGCTCACACCAAGATGCGGCGTATCATAGATTTGTCCAGAATACATGAGGACAGAAGACGCGTGATAAAAAAGGTTAGTAATAAATACCCTTCGTCGGAAGTTATTTTGGTCTAAGGAAAGGTAATGCCAAACCGGGTCGACAGGTTTCGGGACTACTCGAGGTAAGAAGTCGTGACCCATGCTCCAGATTCGCCCGCGAAAATAGCACCCAGGTACCGCAATGGCGAGGTGAAGCACATCAGACGTGGATAGAGGGAGGAAAAATGTTGCTCTCCTGAAAAAATTTCCTGAGAAAATAAGCAGAAAGAATAAAAACAGGTATCTCATCAACCAAAGGCAAAATGTCGGCTATCAAAACCGATAAATCTGTGTAGCGGAAAATGGAATTGCTGTCATTGATCGTCTATCCAACCGAAGGTTTACCGCATACCGTGACTTCCATTTTTATATTGCTCGCGCGCGCTTCACTCTCACATCCTTCTCAAATATACTCAATTCAACGCTTTCAAGTATCCCTTCGTTTCATCGGTCGAGTGCCTGGATTGTCAGTCATGGCATTATACAGAGCCGAACAACAGTGACGCACAAGTGGTCATAACGTTTAGGAGCAAGCAAAGAAGCTAGGAAAGCGGCGGTAAGTCAGTCGGTATTATGCATTTGGTCAACAGCCAACGCTGATCTAAACAGCGGTGTTGACTCATGCTCTCGTTATGCTGTCTGATGGCTACTCTGGTATCCTGCGGTAAAACAGTAGCATCCGAGTGGGACGACGGGATACAAGGAGACAAAAAACAGCAGGATAAAGGAGCAATAAAACGAGGAAGTGGGAATGCAAAATAAAATAGAAGAGCAGGGCGGAAAAAAGGAAAAGAAAAACAAACATAGAAGAAAAATGAAAGGAAGCAAATGGAAGCCATTAGGCAAGGAAAAAAGAGAATCGGGAAAAAGGAAAAAGAAAAAAGATAACTATAGGGGAGCTTAACAAGCTGCGATGCTGCGCTGCCTGTTGACCGATGCCGGGGCTCTCCCCGGCTAACTCACTTTAACCTGGTGAGCAGTATTGGACCCAATAGGACCATAATTAAGGTACTCTAGCTTGAATCAAGCTACTTCCTAGTGGTATAACACTACACGGGAAGTCCACATTGCCCTCCTCGCTGACAAGAGCGTGACCTGTGAGCAATGCGTCGAGGTTTAGGGTCGTTCTAGGGGTGTCGATAGGGCGACATGCTATGTAAATCAAACTAGGATTGAAATTTTTATAGATAACATAACGAATGGCTGGATGAACGGCTATCTGGTGTAAACTAGTGTAATCGGCAGTGGCCACCGGAAAGGTTACCTTTTGATTCTCCTTATTGCAGCATTCGATGAACTGGGTAGTCCCAAAAGCAAAAGACTGGAAAGCACATCTGGCTGAAGCCCGACGTCCTGGAAGTCGATTTGATCTAGTGCAGTCGTGATTTCGGACTTCAAACCTAGTCTGCTATACCAGAATGCAGCCAAGAAAGCATGTTACGCCCTGCGCCATTTGAAGGGGACCGTTGGTTCTAGGAAGGCCATGGTTCCTTCGCCAGTGTTCAAAACATCTGTGCCACTGCACTTGAAACATTGTGTTCAGGCATGGAGGTCATATTTGGTAGGAGACAGTGAAATGCTGGAACAGGTTCAGCGTATTTTTACGCGGTCGTTTGGGCCTTTGAAGCACATGGGATATGAGCAGAGAATGAAGGCCCTTGGCTTGCGCTCCTTGGAAAGACCTAGAGAAATAGGTGACTTCAAGATCATTAGGGGTTTGGACGAGATACGGGGTCACTGTGGATCCCTACCCCAGATAAATTGGAACGGTACACTTAGAGGTAACGTGAAATTGATGGTGCGAGTTCACGTAACCGTCGGGTTGAGGAGCGAATAATTTACCACACGTGTGGTGAATGACCGGAACAAGCTACCGAAAGAAGTTGTCGAGGTAGGGTCAGTGCGCAATTTCAAACGGAGACTAGGCAATGCATGGCTAGCTGTGTTCGGAGAGGACAGCATGTGAATTGTGGAGTTGAGATGATTGTCCAGAGGAAAGCATCTCCTTACTTGTTTCCTCTTTTGTTGAAAATGAGGAGGGTTTCTACCATCTGGTTGCTGATTCATCGTCAGATCCAAGGAGCTCTAGGTACAAAAACCTGGACGATCAGTCATCTTGCCTTATAGTGCTGGAATATAACTGAGATTGACTGAACCTATTGAACGACGGGGCATAAACTGGACGTATGTTCGTTGTCCTTCTTGGCTCGATTCTGTCGAAATGTGACGTGCATAGCGTTCGTTCTGTGTTGGCTTTACGCCTTCTCTCGATGCTGAGATATCTTAATTAGTTCGCGTCTTATACGCCGTAAATTTTTCCACGGTGTTAAATATTCGACAACCCGTCTATGTGGTGTTTATAGTGTGCGTTCTCCGACGTAGTATTGTTGGTAACATTCACTGTTAATTTCAATATGTTGGTCAAGTTTCAAAGACTTTTCTATTTTGAATTAGAACTTCGTGAAATTTTAAATGTCCATGAATAACTATATCTTCCATGATCGCTTAAAGAAAGATCCTAATCGGACTACCTTGATACCATTCAAAAGTCGACATCGTGGCGGAAACTGTAATTAAAATGTGTTATTTTTTATTCCGATTTGATTCTGCTTCAGACGAAATATTGTGGCAGCTTTTTAAGTATTTGCTCCCCACTACCACGCGTTTGATCATATTTAAAAGTAACCGTCTTTTCTTGCCGGGATCAGCAACGACTTTTCTGGGCGTAGGCACGAAACGGAAACTGAATTGATTATCATTTTGATCCTAAGTAACTCTAAATGCCTGCTCTGATCAGCTCACACTACATCACATATTAGACAAGGGTTACACCACCGTAGGTCCCAAATTATCGGTTATATTTGGGTAACTTAGAGTAACGACTTGACCGTGCGAATTATCAGAACACCTGGTATATAGAGCCACCGGGAGTTTTGGCTCATTTGAAAAACGTATGGCCAAGATAAATTCACTGGTTGATTTTATGGCTTTTGACTTGATAACCGCTCACAAGGTTTAAAGTGTCGTTTTAACCCAGGAATTGACTGCATCTTAGTTCTTTTAGAAGCACTGCTTGAATTGATGGCAAGACTGAATCAAACGGTGCTGCTCTTGGAACTCATAAATGAATACAAAACGTGCATCTAACGGTGTAGTGTGCTCCCCTGTTTTTATGGAATGATTTGCTCCGCACATCTTCCTGGGCCTGTCAGTGGGTTCAAGCTTTTTAGGTAATGTTTCCCAGTTAACTCCGTTTCACATTATTAACTTTCGCGTAATCGAAAAGACCTTACTGTTGTCGTTTTAATGGTCTCTACAAGATACTTGCAGATTTGTAAGAGAGTGATCCATATGGACGCCGTCATTCTGTTCTTGCAGGCGATTTGTCTACTATCGACATGCGCCCTTCCGATATAGGGGCCAAGCCTGCTGCTACAAATCAATGCAGATTCCTTGAATTTTCCGGCAGTGGTATTGCAAGTTCAGTGCACATGCCTGATACACCTGATCCTAAGTGTTCACCTTTTACTAATGCTAATTCCCGCACTATAATTGTTAGGACAGTAAACCTCAACTGGAACGCTTGAAACTGTTGAGGTAGATGTCAAATGCCCCTCCATCTCCGCCCCTTTTAATTTAGACAAAACCTCGAAAGTGACAGCACGTCGGTACAGGGTTAATGGTTGTAAAAACTTGGTAAATGTGAAAAAATTTTCCCTGTGAACTGGCCCGTGTAGATCCAAGTGAACTGCTGGGTTGAGATCCATAAGATTCCTCCAAGAGGTAGCTGAAAACAATAAATGGTGGTGGCCAATACCGCAATAAATGGAGTTATTGCACTCGAAATCTCTTCTTTTTTGTGATATGGTTGAAGCATGAGTGCAGTGGGAGGTTTATTTCCCATAGCCACCAGGCCCCACTACATGGGTAGGGGGTGGAGAGTCGGCGATCGTGATCTTGAATCTAAATAACATCGTCTCCTTAAGGGTCGACGGGAAGAGACAGTAAAGATCGATTGTAAGGGGGAAAATCACCACATCTGGCATTTTAAGTCGGACCTATGAACATCCAGCAGACCAACTGAAGTCGAGGTTTACATGGCAATGAGTCCCGCTTGGCAGTTGCCACTTGAGTGCGAACTTGTTTGATCTTGTGTGTAGAGCAACCCTATGTTTGGCCTTCTGCCACTCAAAGACCTACCCAGTGGTGGTAAAAATATGTAAACCTTTGGTAATATGATATCCCTTTTGTTAACGTTTTTACTCGGCCTTGGTCAGGGCAGCTTGTTGGCTACGCCCAAATGTATGTTCTCCTGGCCGGGATGTCGACGTTTGACGAATGACTAATCTAAGTGGATTGCAGTTGCTCAGGCGTACTGTGCCCATGCTGATTGGCCAACTCGTTCCTTCGTTATTTATGTATGGGCGGGGGGTGATCAGTATCCGACGCTGCAAAAATTTACGGAAACCATAACAAGTGAGCCTGAACGAATGGATCATCAGATTCTGGGATTGGTGACAACAAGGTCTCCCCGCCGGATAGTGACATATTTCGGGTAGCTTAGATGAATGTTGAGTTGGAACAACCATTGACCTTCCACGTATGTGCTCTGGTTTTGATTACTATCTCACCGCACCAACTACTTAGAAGACAAAAGTACAAGGAGGAATAAAGGAATATCGACTAAAAAATAACAAGTTGAACAACTGTACAGAAGAGAGATTTCGAGCGCATGCGCGCCACTGACCGCGACCTTGAGCCGCACCACCTATTATCCCCAACCATCGCTGTTACTGTTATTTTGTATTCTTACTTCACAGTTAATGTGGCACCTGGTTGGTTTTCTTTCTTTAATGTGGACATAGCACGTCTGAAATGGAACGCCGATTTTCCGTGAGACAATTGGGATATTTTTGAATACCCGATGTAATTCAGCCTTGTTGCTAGCCCACTTTCCTCGGCCGAAATTCTTTCCGTTTTCAATATTGTTGGTGTTTTGATTTAGCGAAATCATTTCGGGCGGATTGCAGTGAATAAGGTTGTTTTCTACCCGATACAAACATAGCAAACGGTTCGCGCATGTAGTTAGTCTAAGTTAACCATTTTGTTCGGCTAGCTGCATTTGTTCGCGACGAGCTACTTCATTGCAAGCATGCATTCTTTTTTTCTTGACTACGGTCTAGGTAAAATGCGTTGCAATTTTCACGGTGCGACAGTCACTTTAGAGACGACCGGTATTACGTATCCGTGGGGATGGCTTTATGACAAACACAACAGGAAGCGGGGAAGATCCGGTGTTCGGTAGCGCGATGGATTCCATCTCATCCGATCAATCGGTCTTAGTGTATAATATGTTAGCGAAACCAGTTGCAAAATAGACGTCTGATTAACCCTAACCTGTACATGCGTTTGGAGTAATGAGCAGAATATTTTGCTCGCCCTGTCGGTTCTATCTTCCCCGACGAAGTAGCCTCCTGGTACTCCAGGTTGGAGGTTGATCTGAGTCGGTAGCGCAGTCGGAAAAAAAGAATAATTGATCCAAGTAGATGAGTTTCCACTTAGCTGACTTGCGGTCAGGTTTTCGTTAGGACTAAAAGTTCAGCTCGAAACCCTAATTGTCCTTCCGCTTAGCGGCTGGACTCCCTAGTAATACCCGTCCACCACTCCCCATGATTTACACGTCTACAAAGGACTACATACTGCATGGGTCGTCGTGCAGGATAACCAGGACCGCACTGCCCATTACATCGAATGGGAACATGCAACTGCCCAGTTCCCTGTGTTGTTCAACCTATCTTCTGTCCCCAATCGAATTTCTGCCCTCTCGAGCTGCACATAGTGCCCCCATTGATAACACGCCCGATAGTCGCAACGGTTCATTGTGAAATATTGTAGTAAGTGGTATCAACCTGCTAGCTCACATTTCCCCAAGCCTCATGAGCCTCTAAATCTGGGCTCCTTCAATATGCACTCTTGCATGCAAGCTGGCCAACAGGCGATTTTAGCTGTGACAGTGTACTCACGATCCGGTTATCCTAATCTTGCAACTTGAAGTAGCATGGAGCCACATAAGATCTCACTAGATCAGGAGTGGTAATTTTCTACCTTACAGTTGATTCTCAATTTTATCTTTCCGCCGGCTCTTAATTTGACGATGTTATGAAGTAGCATTGAAAAACACATCTCGACCTAAGATTAATGACTATAAAGGCCGAAACAACCTTGGTTATGCTTGGTCCTTCGTTTACCAGGTGATCCGATTTTTTATTGCTCGTGGTGTGGTTGTTATCGTCGTTGTCCTGAGTGCGGAAGCGAACAGTGCTGCGTTTGACTGGACCCCGGTCTACAACATTTTGTGTGATATACAGACAAACAATTCTGTATGTGTACAACGATCGATTAACAAACTCATTTTTGCTGAACAGGTCCGCGTATGCGCTCTCTTGAGGATGAGTCCTACCATCACTTGTACCGGTTGCTTCAAAGGATGCGTGCGGTGATTGTTGTGGTTATTGTTTCTGATTCCATCGTACCCTTTTATCGTTTATTGAATATAGAGACACACTGGAGACCTATTTCCTGTCCTGACTATCTATATCAACATCAGAGATGATCTCATTCATGGATCCCGGCCATGGATTGTTTCTGGCCGATCCAAGATTTTGCCTCAAAGGCTGCACCGGCTCCTATGACGCCCTGGAATTCGTAGCGTTGTACTCAGGGTAACCGTGTTGCGATTGGTAAGGAGTACTCGAAGGTTATCTGTCTGTCTGCTTCCAGATAGTAGATCCCAGTGGGATATATCAACCAAACCCCCTGAATCTGAATTAATATCAACATCAAATCAGGGAATTTTTGAATACATCTTGAGGATTAGGTCAAATAATCCTTACAAACGGTGAATATGTTCGACGTTACTTCCTCTACTAGATGCTCATAGATCCCTCCCTCTTAATGTTGCATTTGGCGAGACGCCCTAACTCCCTAGAAGTCAGTCGACCAAGGGCCTGGGAAATGATTACGGCAGTTGGTGGATTGGGGAATTTCGGGAGAAAGCTGTAGCCATTGGGATCAGCAATGAGTTTTACCATTTGACTGAAGGTTTGGGCCATTGAAACCGGGCAGATGAAACATTTAAAACCCCTGGGGTTTTATGGATGCCTGTAAACGTCTCAGTGTGGTTGGGATGGGTATCTCAGACTCCGAGTTGGCCACTCACCCGGAATGTCCCTCAAACTGCTCCGAAATGATCGTTTGTTTCTCTCTCTGCCTTTCGGTTGACGAAAGAGTTTTAGTCAAAATGTGAGGATGAACACGAACGTCCCACACTCCCCATCGAGACGACTAATATTCAACCGACGGGAGATGATCACGTACACGAGTTTATGCTCACTGACATCTTCCGCGTAAGGATGTGCTTGGCATCTCGGATGTCTGGCCTTCTCCAAGGGGCGGCTTACGAACCTGGACATCAGTCACTGGTCCATCACTGATCCCAAGCAGTTTATGAAACTCGATTTGCCTCACTACGCTGTTGGCTATACCCTACAGTCAAAGCCTCATAGCACTGTCCCCTTAGTCGACCCTATACTTTGGTTTGAGCAACCGGGTGGTATTATCCTCACTGACGAATCAGGGATCCCGCTAGACAACTGATACTAGGAATGAGTTTCAGTGTTTCGGTATACAACATCTTCCTTTCTTTTTTCTCCCCATTGCTTTCCTTTTTCGCCGTAGTTCCAATGGTAAGTGATATGTAATCAGATTTGTGCAAAGTATACGTAACTGTATGTCTACACGAAGGACTGGGTCGACTGTGTTCTCTGCGTGGCGATAAACTACGTCAAAGACGTGACAAAAGAGCTCGACTTAACCCCGAAGACGCATATCATACATGCAAGCAATCCATCTATGGCCCGTGGCCAATTGAAAATATACATCAAGCAGATAATGTTGCCACTGTCGGATAGTTTCAACGACTGTGTATGCTTCCTTTTTCATCGATGAATGTCGTCCACCATCCGACAATGTTTTAAAGAATAGGTCGGTTGGTCTGTCGTTTTACATGAGGACGGCTGCGACTGCTTATTTTGAAACGTCCGTCTCAACCGTAAGATGTTACTTCCGATCTACTACCAACAACGGTTCGCGGTGGCTCATCCTTTAATAATTTGTATGACGCTGTGATCCTATCTGGTAGGGAGACCGCTCGGCCACTAACCAAAGGTCGAATCTTTTCGGAATAATGCGACATGTGCTGTGAATAATGCGTAAGAAGGCTGAAGACACTATTGAGATTTTGTCCTTTAGAGGGGATAGATTTAATTAGGGCTAAAATCTATCAAAGTAAGATTTTATTCAACCTATCTTCTGTCCTCAACCGATTTATCCCCCCCCGATCTTCCTACCCACAATGACTGCACTGGTAACGTCCGATGATTGCAACGGTTCATTGGCAAATAATATAAGTGATATCCAGTCTGGTAACTCAAATTTTCTCAAGCCTCGTCAGTCTCTGAAACTCGGCTCCTTCAGTGTGTGCACTCTAATGCAGGCTGGCCAATAGACATGTTTAGCGGTGACGATGCTGTTAACGTCTGCTGCGTCAACGAACCGCGAATTCAGGATTCCAGTACCGTAATTCAATTACCTATGCCTAATATCTCATCAACAGTCGAAGGAATTCAAGCTGTGAGTCAACGCGGTGTGGGGATAGTTTTGAGTGAGAAGGCTAAAGCGGTCCTTTAAGATTAGACCCCGGTTAAAGGTCGCTTGTGCGCCTTAAGACTGCAGGGATGAGTTGGCGTTTGGGAAGATAGCTTTGTTAAGAGAAGTTTATTTGTCATCTCGGTATATGCCTCAACGGATTATAGTGCCAAACAAAGACAGATTTTATGCCGCACTCGTTTTTTTGGTCACAGGGACGGAGGTTCCGAGATTGTAGTGGTGGCAGGTGGTTTTAGTGCACAATTTGGAAAAATTAGTGCATCCGACACTTATTAGATAAGTGTTTTGCCTTGCCCGCTCAGCTTACAGATAACAGGAGCAAGCTTCTCTAGTTTTGTGCGGACAATAATTTATTCCTGTCTCGCACGAATTTCCGACATTGTTCGCTTCGAACAGAAACATGGCGCTCTAACTCGACGGGCAGTCTGAGTCAGGTCGGGCATATTGCAGTGAGTTACCGGTGGCGCGGTTCTGTCCAGAACTGCAGGTCGCACCGGTCCGCGTGCATCGAATCGGACTATGCGCTATCTTCAACGCGATTTTCGCTACAGTTCAATAACCATCGACGCAGACCGAAAGGCCGGTTGGCCATAGAACCTCTGCCCGATACCGCCGTTCGCACTAGTTATGATCAGGATCTATCAGACGAATTAAGAACTCCGACAAACAACAACGCTAGTGAGTAATGGGATCAAATCAAGCAGCCAATGCATTTGGTGGCGGGATTCTCTTGTGGTCCTGCATCCGGCGTCTATCAGAGGCATTGGATCTCTCAGAATTCGCTAAGTCTAATAAAGCAATGCCAGTTCCCTAACTGGAATGCGGCAACACCTACATCATCAGTCGACGAAAAGCTCTAAGAAGGACCTTGAAAACTTGCGAGTTAAGGTAGCCGAAGAAATGGAATCAGCTGCTGTATGCGTGTCGGAGATGTTCGTCGCTTGGAGGTTTTCGATCACCGATGTCTACGCAGAATCACTAGGATTGGACGGAATGACCCGGCTAACATGCGCCTCTTGACCGGCCTCCATTAGAGTGCGCACATTGAAGTAGCCGAGATTCAGAGGCTGACGAGGCATGAGGAAATGTGAGCTAGCAGGTTGATACCACTTACTACACTATCTGACAATGAACCATTGTGACCATCGGACGTGTTATTAGTAAGGGCATTTTGGGTAAGCAAAGGTGAGCAGTGGGATTGGGTTGGAGACAGAACAGACGGGTTGAATAAAAGAAAGGTTTGTTTTTTCGTGCTTGTCGAAGGAAGCCGGCCAGTTGTGAGACGAGGATCAGTAGATTGCCCAGTGAACGGCAAGAACGGAAACCGTATCGGCGGTTGCACAATAGTCCATCGAGCTCGAGAAACGAGCGCAGTTGGTCGAGGATGGTAGTTTCAAGTATTTTCTAAATTGCAGGTGTGAGAAAAATCGAACGATAGTTGTTAGCGTCAGTAGGATCGCCGCGTTTATGCATAGGAAAAATCACGGTGTTTTCAAGAGGCTAGGAAGGTAGAAAGCTTGAGGGAAAGACAAAAAATGCGTTGTAAAGGAAGAGGCAATTCAGGAGCATACACTTTAAGGATGATGGATTGAATACCTTCCAGACCGGTTAGTTTGGAACCGCTCAGAGAAGGTAATGCTTGGCAGATCTTCTTAGTGGTAATTCGAGGTAGAAAATAAGGGAGAATGGGAGAGGAAAAAGCTGGAAATGTAGAAAAGTGTGGTAAAGGGGAATTGGAGGCAAACCGGGCAGCAAAAACTGCAGCTTTCTGTTTGTGTAAATTTGGGATTTATTATGCAAGCCACTTTCGGTTGGCGTAGACGTTCAGGGAAATGTACTAAATAGGTTCGCTTCCACCATGACCCATTAATACCGCATGATTGCTGTAATGAACATAAATAATCCTCTTTCATAGTTAGCTTTATTATATGGTTTGTCTTCGCTTTAAGCAGTGCGAACTTGTCGTTCTGTGATACATGTAGTAAAATACATATGATATCCAACGGAAACCTTCGGGATTTCGGTACATAACTACATCCCTATTTTTATTCAGCTTTTGTTTGTTAGCAGTGCGCTCCGGTCGTCGAACATTCAGATATGATATCCTAACCAAAAATACCATTCTTTTTAAAAAGCTTACCAAATGTTTTCATTGAGGTTCTGATCGCTGAGTTCATTACTAGCCGAGGTGTCATCGTCAGTGACACGATCCGTGCGTGGATGACTGGTTGTTTTTCTACACCTAGTGGTCATTTCTCAGTCGGTTTGCTTCATCGGTATATTTTGCAATTTATAATAGCGGAGAAAGACGCTATTGAGAAGTGCGCTGAAGTTTTAAGAAGACCGTTTGTCCTATTGGTTTTCGCGAAACTTGGGCTGTCACCTTTCCTGTTGTTCCGTTCCTTATCCACCGAGCGCCAGTCGCTGATTGTCACTCACCATCATTCATTCAATTGCGAATTCAGAACAATACAGACGACCTCTACTCCCCCCACCTTTTAGATTCTTAGGAATTACTGCTTAATTTGCGTTTGTTCTAATTTTCTGGTCAATTTCAGTCATGAATGATGAAGGTAGTGCCGAATTCCAACACAATTGGGCCAGTTTTATGCAGTCACTGGATGTCGGCCCGGACAAAGCTAAAGGAATAGAACAGTTGCCGTCTGACCAAAAGCGCCATCTTCTAGAAAGCTATGTAGGTGTTCTGGTAATGAATGCCTTCTAGCGTTAGGTGGCCAAAAATCCAAATCGATCCGCATTCCATTACGTCAGCCTGATTAAAGGTTTGCGTGTGGGGCGATCTAACTTGACCAAAGTAAATTTATTCCCCTTTCCGCCTCATTATTTACCCGGACTGAAAATAGAGTATCCGTGGTACAGATGATCAGCATGCCAAAGAAATTCTTTCCGCCACTGAGATTTCATTACGTACGAATAATGTCGGGTAAGTTAATCTCATCTTTCGTTTTATTATTATGTTGCAGTTGGGTGTATGACTTTCTAGACCAAGACGGACTCAGAGTTCTGGTTTTGTACGTCTCACGTGTCCTTAATTTACTAGTAAGGTAAGTCTAAATTTTGCGTTGCACTTGATCGATCACATTTCCGCAGGTTTGGAAGAATTAAGTCGTAGGTCAGTTTGAGTCTCCTAGGAAATACTCATTATATAGTCTAGCTATCAAAGACAGTATTTTAACTAACGAGTGTACGGTAAATCTTTTTTTACCACTGATAGAGCTTAATTATGCTCTCGAACAACCGTTTACATCTTTTTTGAAACTGGTTTCCAACTCATCTATTATCCTATTCAATTACCTAACTACATTGACCTCCCTCCAGGTCGGATTCCGATGTACTGGGAGTACGCAGTCAATCTGGCGGCAAAATCAATTGTCTTGGCTCAGATCCTAATTTCCTGATATCCAATGGAAGTACCCAAACAACTTCTATCAGACGTTCATTCTGGCACTCATTTTGGTGCACCGGTCATTCGAAGGTTCGAGAAAGGCGACCGGTACATTCGAGTCATCCATCAGATTATTTTTGGGATAGCCTTCATCAAGCCGTGAAGTGCTTCCGTGCTATTCTAAATAACCAGGTAAGAAATAATTCTGTTGGCGTCCCATCGCAAAGTACGTTCTAGAGGCAGGTGGTGAGTACCGCTCCTGCTTACTGTCTAACTCTCACATGAATTGAGTATGTTTCCGTCTTCTTTGGTGTTCTCCATATTGTTCACTTCATTTCCGATATCACGTTTACAGTCCGTTGAAATGTTTAACAAGGATCCACTGTAATGAATCGGTGATTTTAAATGGGACATGAATTGTCTTGCAATTTAAATGTTGTGGTCAACATTGAAGATATGGAAACTATTTTACCGTTTTCAGAAATCACCAGCAACACGTCTCATATTTGTCTCCGTATACGCATTTCCACGGTCTCGCACTTTGTGTTGAAAAATTGTGATTCCACTTATGCTCCGGTATACTTTTGTATACCTCAGAATCAGTGGATAACATTGAATACGAAAACGGATAGGGCAGTGGTTGGATAATCTAAATTAGATAGTAGACTATTCTGCTGTCACTACCACGACTGATTCATAGATCAGGTCTTATGTGGTTTGTCACTTTAAGGATCATAGTTGACGGTGTTCTCTCACATAAACCATGAAATCACAAGCCACGGTCATTGCGCAATTGCCAACCCATCAGGAAACCATCATCCCCAACAACCCTCGCCTACTGAACCGCAACATTGATTCTGTTTCGTTTCTTCAGTCTTCCCTTGTTCTGTTTATGATTGAAACCCAGATACCCCTTCATCCAGTACTCTCTGCCTGCGATTTTCCAAATACACCTTCCATTCCTCTTTTGTTCCCAAAGCAGGTATCCGTGTTTTTGTTGATCAGTCACTTGCCCCTTGCTGAGTGCCAGATCTTATCATTTTCCCAATTGCGAATTTCAGCTCATACGGGTAAAACTCCGACGTTCTTCCTTCAACCATTACTTCGCACTCCCAAAAGTGGTGACTCTACTTTTGACTTCTTACTTTCAAGCACTGAATAACTTGTTTGTCACAGATCCCGATTATCATATTACTATTTTGGAAGATTTCAATAGTTGTAGCCGGCAATTGCTAGTATACTGACACTTCGTTCACCCGAACAATTCGCCGTGGTCAACAGTTTATCTCAATTAATTGGCCTCATGCATATCCTCGATCGACCTTGGGACTGTGCTCATACTCCTGGTCTTATCCTCATTTCCGTCCCTTCGCTCTACTCAAATATTTCCAGTTTTTCCCCAGTTGGCTGCTCATGTTGTTTCATCCGTTATCTACCTTACTCACAGCAACCGCGTATGCTCCTCAAAAGATATTTTGGCACTAAAATTCAGCCGAGGGGGACATTTTTTGCGAATTCCCGGCCTTGTATCCTAGGGATGATTGTTGTTCCCCGTCTCACGTGTCTTCATATCTCTATTTTCACTAGCATTGTTCTTTGATTCCCCACCTTTCCAAACAAGGGAAACCGGAATCCCCCGGGTGGTTTACTCACTCATGTAATCGTGCTGTTCGCTTAAAGCTATCAGCATTACGCCACTGCTGCCGCTCACCCACTCGAGCCTCCCACCACCGCTTTGTTCAAGCCGGGAATAGATGTAAGTTAATCATACAAAGGACGGAAGGACATTTCATCCGCTGCAACGCTATATGTTTGCTCTCAGCCGTCACCGATGACCAAAGTCAAAGCCGTTTCCCGAAGTTTCTTCCCGTTCAATTTTCCTCTCATTTATCATGCCTCTGGTGATCTTGTTCGTTAACCATATGAAAAAGTTCAGGTTTTTGGTTCTCAGTTTGCCTCTAAATCCCCTCTACCCAATTGACCTACTTCTCCGTCCATTTCTATTTCCACTAACCACCCTTTTACACCCTTTGTTCGCACCATAAAAATCCACCAGACTGTGAGCTTTCTGGACTTACGCGAACCACCGGGTCTGACAGCAGTCCAACTATTGTCCTTGAAATATAGAGCCCTGAATTGGTCCCTCTTACGCCATCTTTCCTGCCTTCTCATCTTTCTACCTTTCTACTCCCAAGGAAGCACTAAAATTTTCCCCATTCTCACGCGACGACCTCCGTGACCCAAACATCTTTTATTTCTAAGGTGTTCGAGACTGTTATCTCCGGCGAACTGTAACCGTTTTTCGGACGCTGGGGACTACTGAGCGACTGTCGTTATGGATCCTGACAACGTCGTTCTACTAATGACCTGCTGGCTCTTTTTCTACACTCCTGGTCGGCCTCATTCGATAATCACGGAAAAACGTTTGGTCTCGCTCGGTATCTCTGAGGGCTTCGACCAAGTTTGGCTCAAAGCGCACTGAGGAGACTGCCCACGTTCGACTTCCCTCCTGCTCTCCTATCGTGGGCATCATGTTTCCTCAGTAAACCAACCTTCTGCATCCGAGTCGATCTGATTCTGTCTTGGCCGTTCCCTACAACACTTGTTTTTCAAGGTTCCGTACTCGAGCTCATCCTCTTTTTTACCTCATGACGATCTTCTATGCAATGCATCCAATCCAGCCCATTATTTTGTCACCCTCCATTGTTCCTTTCTTGTCACATTGTCCGTCTTGCAGACACTAACATCAATCGCAACCGCAGTATCGTCAATGAGTCACTGGATTCTGATCTGAAACATTTGGGATCTTAGTAATCATGTAGATTTCAATGCTTTGGAAACTGTCCTTCTCTCTACTTCCCTTTATAATCATTCATCCCTCCCTCATCTTTGTTTTGATTCAACAGATCTACGCCCCACAAATTCTATCTCAGTTTGACCTATCTATGACTTGTTCATTATGCCAGTCCACCTTCATATCTCGATTAGTTTCTCCTGATGCACTCAAAGTTAGCTTTATAGCTCTTTCCAGACCTTTCTTTACTCCCGTCCGTCTATTGTTCAATGCCCAGATAGGCTCCGTACTTGAATATTGCAGTCCAATGTCGGCGAAACTTCGTCTACTACTTTACCTGATGAGGTTCAATGCAACGCCATCTTGTTGATCGAAGACCGTCCCCTGACATTGAATCCATAATCATTACCCCATCTTTGGGTGGTTGTTTCACCGCCCGTTTTCCATGGCTACGGTTTCATTTTTTTTTCTTCTGGGGTTGCTTCGTCAGTTCCTATACCTTCAACTTTCGTTATCCTATCCGTTTCCCAGACTTTTAGCCGTCGTTACAATGTTTCTGTCCAAAAATGTCATGCCCCTCTCTTTTAACTCTCTTTTTCCTAGCATCAAACTGTGAAACATCCTCACTCTGTCTGCCTTCCCACTCACTTGTAATTTACCCCTTTAAAGGCATAATCAATAATTTCCTTTTATAGTGCCATTTGACCATGGGGTTTTTCTGTGTGTTCTGAACCAGCTTGTTTAATAAACATGGCGATTTGCAATATTGTTTGAGATCACTATAAGCATGTTTTTACACCAGCCCCGGAAGATGCATAGTGCCAGTGCAAAAGCATTAGAATATATTTTAAAAAATGGAGGATAAGTTGTTACATGTCCTGGAGTGAAGAACAACGTGTTTTCTTCAGGGTACATCTATTGTTGCCCCCCTAATTGATTTTATTGGTTATTAAGGACATTGATCGGCTCACAAACCCTGCAACATTCACATCACTGTCTTCCATTCTGAGCCTTACCTGTCGTAGCCTAGTCCCACGTATGTAGACTGGGTAGACCAACCAGAGCCAATCCCGAAGTGGTCCTTTACATCTTGACGCCATGTCATAGCTTGTTCGCTGCGTTGCCTCTTCTAACCTTGTCCACTAATTAAGTAAGAGGAACGGAAAGGTGGGCGACGGATGGTCATACACAAACGATGTTCAAGTCATCCGAAATGTTACAGAACTAATATGTCTACTAGAGAATGACTGCCGTTCGAAATATTTTTGCTTCTCTGCGATCCTTCTGACGTAAGACCTAATTATATTCGGGTGCTGTGAGGCAGTAACCAAAACGAGAGCACGCTGTGCATGGTTAATGGTTGTGCAGACTGAACGATCACCAAGCAGAAGGACGTGTTCCCTCACTGTTTATCTGATTTTCCTACAAGAATACAGTAGTACTTCAGAGACATCGTTGATCGAATTACAATAAAAATGTCACCTCACAAGTGTAGAGGATGCCATCAAGCATTTGGCAGATTCGAATATACCTTTTAAAAATCTAGTACCGTATTCATCACATTCTGGAAACAAAGTTTTCAATTTTCTTAACATTCTTTGGTTGTTAATAGAGATTGAATCTCTATACTCCAATAAAAACATCATTTTACCGTTGTTGGCACTCACAAATGCGTGAACTCTGGTTCTGTTGTTATGAATCGTAAGTTATGCATATACACCGTGCCCCAACTAGGAACCCCAACCAGGGCTCTTTGCATATGATTCATTTCACGGTAACACCATGCTTTGTGCCCTTCCGTCCGTTTGGTGCACGACCATTGATTGTTTATCATACTACTGTTAGTTATGATGATGGGTCTTGGCCCAGTCGGGGCACGATGGATACCCATAGTGCCTAATAACTCCTAAATTGTATGAAATGCCTTCCTAATTTTCGCTGTTAGTTTAAGTATTTATAGTTCATAATGGATAATTTCGTATTCAGAGTAAACTGAAATATAATACTCATAAAAGATTAACACGCTCCTCGCATTCACTCAATTGTTAATGAAGTCCTATTAAAACTACCCCTGAGCGATTAACTGTGGAACACGTCGTCCGTGACATTCATTATCGTTCCGTATTTATTAAAGCGATTCCTAAATCGTATAGGCCGCTTCTGGCCAAAACCAGCTATTCGAGTCTTTATTTAAATCATTCATTTGTATGCTCTCATCTATTCGATTCTTCTTAAAAGTTTCTTTTGTTTCCGCTATCTCACTCTGAGAAGGTGATTCATTTCTTTTTTGTGATTACGCATAAGGTGGTCTGCAGTAAAATGGGCAAATCCAGTTGCTAGTACATCGCCAGTACTCAGTAAGTCCAGCCGAAGGCAGTCGCACAACACAACGCTTCCGCTTCCAACAACACTGAACAGGTCGATGATCAGGGTTAATGGATATATCTTATGTACACAAGCGGTTTTATACTTCATCTGTATCCCCATATTTAGACTGTGCCCAAGGTTTTCTTATTTTAAGATCGGGATTTTTATGACTATTAATGCTCTGTTTTTCTCATCATCTGTCAAGTTTCTTGTCTCGGTGTGCATACCCATTAATTTCTCCTTATCTGTCAATTCTCACTTTTCAGCGTGGATGTTCCATGGTATTCGAACACCCCCGAGCAATCCAGATAATCACTCTATGCCTATTACATCCAAGTTATCAGTGAGTTTAGTATTCCAGCGTCTCCTTTTTCCTGCACTCCAAACGCTAAATTACGTGATTGACCAAATCGCCTGATTTGTATCTGAATAAGTAAATACGGCGAAAAGTACGTTCATTCAGCGTAAACATTCGACACAATGGCGGACACCCTGGTATTTAGTGGTTTGGAAGGAATGTATTCCTTGTGGAATCCTCTTTTTCCGTCCGGTGGGATTTTCCATTCGTCTTTTACTTATTGGTTGACATTAAACCTTTTCATTTTCTATTGGTAACTTTTGCAACCCACATGCCTGGGAGACTAAAGAAGTTCGAACTTCGACACAACCAGTCGCTTTAGCGGTAGACTACAGCTCAGTTCGTTTCGCTTTCTACAACTACTAACCATCCACCAAATTGCTCTGGTTTTGGTTGCTACTTCATTGCACCACCTACTCGAAGAAAAAAAGAGAACTAGAATTAATGGACGACCAAGTGTAATCCGAAAATTTGGAGAAATGAGGAAGAAAGATCACTAATGTGACAACGCCACTAACTGCAGCATTGAGCCAGTTTACCTTTTTTCTCCACCCATCTCTTGGGAGATCCCGTGGACCACAACCCGGTGATGTAACCAGACCTACACGAGCCAGTCTGCTGGCTGTTTTCCTACCTTTTCACCTTGTCTTTGACTGGCCGCCTCGACGCATCCTCTCACCAGTATCCGCCTCGCAGAACACATACAACGAAGCAGTCGTTCTGTGGGCAGTCACCTTCATCTATTCATGTCCATCTTAGAACACCATATGTTACACCTAACCCCTGAACTTATGAAAAACCTGTTTCACTATATTCCACCAGTATTATGAAGACATCGGTGTTCGAGCACCGAAAGTCTTCGCCCATGTTCTGCTGCCAACGGCCATGTTTCGGAGCTGTATGCTGGATCGGCCTTACTTCTGTCGTGTATATGCCACCTTTGATCCATAACCAGATGTCACACTAACGCTACCGATGTCCCAAGTTGCTGAATACCAGTCGAGCCTTCTGTATGTATGAAAGCACTTCATCCGGTACGTGACCACCAGGTGAAATACAACTATCCAAGTAATTACATTTATCTGTCCCACTCAACTCTTCTCAGGCAAGAACCAGGTTCAGCTTCGAATCGATCCAGTCTTACAACAGTATTTTATAAAGGTGCAAAATGCATCCCGGTCATACTTGCACTATCGTTTAGACGATCGCGAAAAACCTACAACTTACTTGAGTCTTCAGTCGAGATCACAACGCCGTCTGCATATTCTAATTCAGATAGTTTCCAGTCTGAGTAAGTATCAATGCCAGTATTCTCAAATGAAGGTAGAACTATCTCCCTAACCACTTAAGTAAAAACATTGGAAAAAATTGAAGAGAAACAATCCTTCCGGACACTTGACGTGGTTAACTCGGGTGAAGGATCGACGAAAACACGAACTGCATGCACTGACTGGATGAGTGAAGTGAATTTCTATGACTCACCCTTCATTTAATTGGGGCAACACAGAACTGCACATCAACTGAGACGATGGCCACACTCAGAACAAAGAGGACAGAGAGCGGGGTCTTCAGGAAGTGTTCTCATGTTCTAAGATTCCCCATAGATTTGGTCAACATGACCGTGACCAGGTCGGAAACTCTTGATTGTCACGAGTATACCTTTTGTGAACACTAGGTAATCGGTGAGGAAAGATACCTGCGAGTAATTTGGATGCGCTGTTTACCATTCCCATTCTCCTGTGATTTCACATGAAGATCTGTCAACTTTCTTGCGGATCGATGCAGTCGCTGGTTCATATCAGTTTTTGGGGTCTGTTCCATTGCCGAGATTAATCCCGGGAGTTTTTTTAACTCTAGTGCAACAATTTGCCACCATCTGCTCATCTTTTCCAGCTCCTGTATGCTTTTTAATGAATCTTACCTCTCTGGTCACCTCTGTTTTTGACGGAGGACTAGTATGTGGCTGCATTGTTTCACTTGCAAGCATAAATGGATGGTGCACTATGGCAATAGCGCAACTGAATTGGTCGCGCGAGTGCTTTGCCCGACGCTCCAGTCGACGTTCTTGTCAGTCAATCACCTCGTTTAAACGTGGCCTACTATCGTCTGGTTCTCTATCACATGACACCAACTCTCATGTGATTCTCTTTCACACTCAATCCCAGGGTCTTTATTACCGATTCTTCCTAAAACTGTGGATAATCCTAAATACTACGCAGTCTGGCTTTTCATTTGTAATCGTATGGAATCAATTCGATTCAATTCAGAGTTTTCGTCTGGGACTCCAAGTTCCCACTGAAACTGAATATCTGTTCACATTTGGTTGTCATCAACATTGCTTCCGGTCCTTTGACACATAAACGGTTCGAAGGCGGCGCTCCAGCTTCTCGTGGTTTGCGATCTTTTCTGTCAGCTTCCCCGTTCATAGTTCAACTCCTGAGCTTCTGCTGCATCTCGTAAACTCTTCTGTCCTGTGCAGTTTTTACAACCCTCAGCCTCGCACTAATTTGCCTTACTCTTGGTTCCTACCTCGTGACACGATCTAGTCGAGAATGGAATAAACGGGGGAGTACTCAGGGAACATGTGGGAAGTTATTAGCAAAAATATTTATTTTAAAAAAGATTTGCAAATCATGAACTCCACTGACTATGAAATTCGGCTATCATCCAATATCTCCAACCACTCTATGCGAAGATCTTAGGGACCCGAACCCAGATAATTTACCCGACCTATCCAAACCAATCCACTGATTTTGGTTTTTGTATCCTCCGTTATGACGTGCTTAATACATCAGAGTGGTTGAAGAACGATGCCCTATAACCTCTAGAACTCAGTACACGTGGGCGAGAACCGGCTGACATGACCCTAGAACTTGGAATGACACAATGTCTCACTAGGTCAGCCGTGGTAGCTAGCCAGGCGACCATAGATTACCACCTACCAGCATACCATATAATTACATCGATACGCTTTGTCATCTCATTGCGCGTTTTAGAAAAGAGTACTCCGAAGTAGGTTATTTTTGAGTATTCCTAACTCATCCCAATGACCTTGGCTTGTGCTTGTTCGGGCTTCAGATGTCAATATCTTGTTCCTAAGCTCAATCTTGATGACACGCTTTTTCCAACGTTAACGGCAAATCTTAGGAAATCGACGGTCTTCGCGCACTTCATAAGCAACATTCATGTTTCAGGGTTGAATAACAGCATCAACTCAGCTGCTGCGTAGAAATGCTGAAATATTCTCTTATCGATATCATCTCACCATTCACCAAAGTCAGAGATGAATAAAACAATGGTCACTCCCAGGAGCCACCGAATTTTAGGCCATTCCATATCTTGGATTGCGTATAACGTAATTTTATTGCTCTATCGCATAGTTTTATGTGCAACAGAATGATCCATCAATAGCTCGCGCAGTCCAATCGGTCAGTGAATTTGTTACACAACTTACGAACTTCGCTATTTTCATTCTGAGTCTGTTGAAACAGAACACTTTTTTTCCAATTAAACTTCTGTTATCGCCTTTGTCACTGTGCTGTTTGAATTCCCGCAAGGACTCTGACAAATGCGGGGATAAAACGGTATTAGATGGGACAAAAACGGTGCCATGAAAATCCAAAATGTTCATCGTGATCCCGGTTTTTTCTTCATATGCTAATGGCTTTTGTATCTGTAATCCAATAAAAAGTATTAAATAAAGCATAAAAAAGAATATAAAAACAAAATACAAGATTTGAAATTGTGTGGTTGTGGCGGAGGTTCGAATGTGGACACGCCATTGATCCGGGCACTGTCACACTTCATTCCCATATCGCTTAGATAGCTGAGTCTCGTGAATGACAACTTGGGAAAGCAACTTGTCTAGTGTGAACAAACCCTTTACGTAGGCTTTTAAAATCCTCCCGTCATGCAGTAAACTAATTTCCTCCTCGTACTTCAAATGCCACCTGCATCGAAGACATAACAATCGAAAGAGTCTTTTGGTTGACATAGGTAGAAAATTTTCTAACTACGGCTATCTGATTAACCTTGAAGCCATCGACCACAGCTGTTCGAATCGGACATTTTTAGCGCATCTTACCAGTGTTTTTACACAGACACTTTAAATCAGTTGTTATGAATAGACGAATGTGATTATGCATGTATTATCACTGCTCAGGTTCTCAGTCATAGGTTATGTTTATCGGCGTCAGTCACATGGTGGTTTACTGTGAAATTGTAGTTGATAATCACATGCATCAATATTCTGGTTTCGGTGTATTCATATCAATCCAACTTTTGGGATGGGTTGAAGTGAACGGAACTCCTCGTGTTTTCTAATCTCCGTGGCGCTCTCTGGTAGCGCACACAACCAACCAATTTTTTTGTCCTTACGCAAAGCTGGTATGTCTTGACTCTTTGTTCCTGCGTTATGCATGCCACGGATTGCCGAAGTTGGGAAGATCATAAACCACATTATCGTACCACCTTTTTGCTCTAGGCGCTACGAAAAACATGTTCCAGGCTTCTGCGAATTGGTCAATCATTTTTCTTAGTTTACCATTGCCTTCAAACTAATGATTCGAAATTGAGGTCCTTGGCTTTTCAAAAGTTTACCGATACTTGTGCGAGCCATGTTGATGCGGTTCTTGACCACTCAACACCCAGATCTGCATCATCAGTGTAGTGGACATCCCAATTTCCGTTAGAGTCTCGTTCTGGGAGTGCACACTGATGCTGTACATCGGCGAGTACATAGGAATATGACAACTGCAAATCACTGATGATTCTCTATCGGAAGGGCACAGTGTCTCTAGTTTAGACGCTGAGTAAAAGTATTGCCAAAGTATAAGGATGGTTTAACAGCAGAGTGCGGACTACACATGTTTGATGAACGCCTTGTAATTTTGAAAATGATCGTGTGCTGTCGGAGAGCTTTCGTCCGCTCATTGGAATACTTCATATTCAGTACATACACTCGGGTATTCCTTTCCAGCCAGTATGCACCGATTTTTATCGACTTATTCATCCAGCCGGTGGCGTGTGTTATGGAGAATGGTTGTTGTTTTTTAAATGCTTACCGTAATATTGATGCAAAGACTCCAGCAACCCCAGAGAGCAATTCGCTGTCCACCGAATCATTACCACTCTTGAGCTGCTGATACTTTATCTGCTTCTACACCAATTCGAGCTTAAGGTTCACAGTTGCCACTTCTCTCTGTGCTGTTGATCCAAGAGACTGATCGGCCTACTGCTTTCGTAGTAGCCACACGAAAAGCATGTAATAAAATGAGAACAAGCTTATCATTTTAATGTAACGCACATATTCACTGAAAATGCATACTGTAGATGCAGTTAGTCACAAGTCCCTTTGTTGCGGTTCAGGTTAAAGTCCATTCATTCCGTACTTTGAGCTCAGCATAACGTGCTTTTACCATGATTTCCCTCCACAGGACCAAAACGTTGGTGTTAGAACTGTTGGCCGCTGTGTGTCTAATCATCGGGGGACATGAACGTGTAATCAAAGCTTTCGACAATTTCAAACAAGAAGTTGGTGAATCCACACGATTCGAAAATCTCGTGCGCTATTTTATCACCCATGAGTCTTGTTCTGCGGACGATTACAATATTGATTTTATGGTAGGTATACCTTGATTATGTGGATAGTTTGGATCCATCCGATTGTATGGTGAATAACACTTGTGCTTCAGTACTTACGTATTTTATGCCCAAGACGAGCCGGTTCGTCATCACACCTAGCCCATTGAAACCTTATGTAGTTCTATACGAGCCCAAATTTCTGGGCAATGGTCGCCCGCCCCCATTCTGCCGCACTCACGCGTGGAATATATATAGTGAAAAAAGTTACCAGCGAGAACATTTGCACCATACATTTGCGAACTAGATTTAAGAAAACGACCACATTGGGCTGAAGAAAATTGGCAAAAGGATTTGAGAATGAAATCCTATCTATGGTTCCGCTTGCTTTTTACGCAGTTCGTTAACTAACTGACTTCCCTCAGTGAGAAACTTCGTACAGAGCTTGTATGGATATTCCGTCGCTCTCAAGAGTATGGACGATTTGTCCAGTCATCACCGTGGTCAGGTCGTCACAGGGGGCTGTGCTAAGTTCAAAAAGTCGTCATAATAAGATGAAAGCTTTCTAAATTTCATGGGTAATCACTGTTTTCTTGAGAAGTTTCAGTGCTATCAAGACGAAATTAGCCGGAAATTGAATGCACTAAATCTCTCAGAGTGATTCGTGTGCAACTACTGCCACTCTCGCTCCTATTTCGATTCGTCACGTCATTTCAAGGAGAAGTACCTGTAGTATACCCAAACGTGCCGGACACGGATCGCACGCCATACCTATCATGACTTTTTTCAAAGCCATCTTGCTTCCAGTCAATTAAAACTTTCTCATGTGGTTAAATCGTTTAACCGGTTGTGCGCAAACAATTCGACCTTTCGTGACTTCGCTTTTTGTTGCAGTTAGCTCGATTACCTGCGACACAACCTTTTCGCGAATTCGGCATTGTGTGCATGTGTAATTTTGCTAAACGGCAAAGAAAGATTAAACTACTGCACTACAATCCAGCGAGTTGGTCTGGAGTGCATAGTTGAATTGTGACAGTTAGGTTTCATGTTGCAATCGGGCCACCTGGTGCTTGGCGGTTGGTTGGCAAGATTCTTGTATGCGGAACAGGCGCATGCATTGTCACAGTATAGGTAAAACATCGTAGTGCTTCGGAAATTACTGTAACAGTGAACAGGCATGAGTTGAGACTAGTGGTACTATTAAGTCAGGTATTTCTTCTCAGGCTTCGTAAAAGGTTTACATGATTTAACTTGCATTGCTTCAAAATTGTATCAGGACTTCTTCGATGTCTGACCACGTTCTGAGTGCACCTCCCCTCACTTTTACGAGACTTTCGATTATGACCTGACTACTTGTTTTTTAAGTCATTAAAACATGTCTTGCTAATACCGGTAAATGAATTATATATGAATTCTGCACTATCCAGATGTATTTTGTCGTTTATCGATCGGAATCCGTTGAAACAGCTACCTTGAACCGAACATGCCTCCAAACGACTTATCTATTCCTCTTGCCTCTGATCGTGCGCTCATTACGAAACCTTTTATGTTGATGTTTACCGCGTTAGACTTTAGATGAAATAGAATAAAATTTACATTAGTCTTTTACATTATCCCATCGCCTTTGCACATAATGTACTTAGCGGTATTGGACGGTAAGTACTTACGTTTACGTGAGCACCGGCCGTAGGACTGGCTCAATCACAGATCGAACTCAAATGCATCTTAGGGGCACTGATCGTGTGATGAGTTCAAACTGCAGCACAAATGATGCTTTCATTCGTGGATGCAAATGTGTACTTGTGGGCGCATGTGTCGTGTAAGTTCCTCGGGCAGTGTTAAGTTGCCCAGTTTGGTTGGTCTATGCACACACTGAAGCACAAGACACAAGTACTCGCAGCGCACGATATCACAGGAGCACACAGCCTGTAGTCTAGTAGGACACGAACACACACACAGAGGTTGGAGACACAAGAAGATCGGGCTCAAGACTCAAGGCCCGTGGTCGCACAACGAACGGGACAGATCTGCTGCTCCCTTGAATGAGCAGCCACACGGAACAATAAGCGGCGCGAAATACGAACAGCTAGCCCAGCCCGCTAGCGGAAGAGAGAAGACGAACACAGAGTACTGCCGCGCGTTTATTGGTGACCCACCAACACAAGTCAGAATTCAAGTGAGCTCTGTTGTTTATATAGTTTTGTTGGGTGGCCTTGATCGATGTGTGGACAAGCCAATCACAGAACGGGCTTTCATGAGTCATTTCGCGGACATATAAAAATATTCAACCGCGCAATATTTAAAATAACGTCAATTTCAAAGTATTGGGAAACGGATAGATTCTTTTGGAAAATTAGTAGCAGAAATGAAATCTGCGGCTCCAAAAACCTTGGAATGGTCATCGACCATAACAGGCAGGTACAGAGTACTGCAGAGAAGTCATCGCACTGTTAGGAGAAGCTTGAAGCCATCGCTGGAACTTGAGGCTGAGGTTTTTATAAGAAGCAGTTTAGTCATGGTAGTCACCCAAGTGACATCAGCGTGATGTTTGAGAGTAAGCATAGTTGACCAAAGGTAATGAAGTTCAAATGGCTCACCTAACAGATTTACATCGTACGGTCGAGTGTTTCAGTTAGTAAAATTGAGTTTCTAATTATCAGATAACAGTCCAATTTCTCGTTGCTTTCAAAGGCTCCTCATTTTGTATCTTTTTAGCTTAACGAGACTGTACACCTGTTTCATTGTCGTTGGTGAACACCAATAGAGATTATCTGACGAAGCGCTGCAATGGAGAGTAAGACGTGTTCATACAACGTGGATTAATCTACATAAGGCGTAATTTGCTATCCGACTGTGTCCCCTTATCTTTTTGGTTACGGTATTATTCGAACATCCGTCGTTTCTTTGTGCTTACAGATGAACTACATCCGTCAGCAACTAGGTTTATCACTCAATTTTTCATTGGTTATATGATCAATCAAATCCGACTGTTTGAATAGATATGATTTTGATGTTGTTTTATTACCGGCCAACTCATGGAAAAGGTGAATGCCATGTAAAGTCAAGTAGATAATGCTCCACCGAAGAACAACGAACAAAAACTCGTAGTCCCAGCAGCGCTTGAGGATGGCGATTTTGTTCTGGTCATTTAGTACATATAGGCCTGATTAGTAGTCGGATCCTTGATACCAACTGATATAAACCACGTTCTCGCTTTTATCTCTTTTTCAGGTCTCCTGTATTCAGTTTTTCAACATCGTGGTCCACTCGACAGATGATATTATGCTCCGAGTTTATTTGCAAGAAGAATTCCGGCATCTGGGTCTAGTCAACTACTTGAATGTGAGTTTTCTCACATGGGTTCCGTTTACACTTTTGTTTGGCCGTAATCCAAATCGCTCCGCATACGGAGCCGATTTTTCACAACCAGTGTTGCAATACACACTGTTGGACACGATGACACCGACGAAGTTCGATATTTGTAGAGGCGAGCTCTATGTGTGTGTGTGTGTGTGTGTGTATGTGCACCTCAATCCGTAAATTGCTACAAACTGTATGGATCTAATCTCGTTCTTTGTTAACCTTGATTGAAGTAAAGTATGCATAATTCTTTCCAGTAAAATACACGCAAGGCCTTGTTTGCCACTAATAACTGCACACACCGAGTAAGGCTTTTACCCTGATGATATTTCACGTCGTGGTTGTGTTGAAATATTTACTGCAAAAATGAAGTGAACTTAGAATGACGTCCTTTAATAAGAAAGATAGTCACATTTCATTGTAGCTCACTCCGTCAGTATTTCCTATTGAATAGAATCATTAAAAAATTGTGATTCACAACCAAGGCCGATGAATGGTACGAAGACCGTGTGTCATGCCAAAAAATTTTTTTTTGATTCCATGGAATAAGTAAGTAAAAAAGACCCGGTGTGATAAAATAACTGTCTGCACTTTTGTCCAAAATTTCGTACTTCGTTTTTCTCCATTTTGTGGTTCTTGGGGTGCATCTGATCCAGCGAATATAGACATGTTGTACTCTTCTAACGACTGAAATTTCGTGATAACACATCAGATTCTTACGGCAAAAGTCATTCATTCACATAGTTCGGTACCTAATCCGATAGTTATGCAAATGGTTTGCTCCTTGGTTAACTTGAATTTCGTTATTGTCATCGCTCATCGATCCGAATTCACTAGCTCTGCACTCCTAGGATTCTGCTGGTGTCATCTTGTTCTACTACTTGTTTTCCCCCCGCGAGTGTTTAATCTGAAAAGCGGTATTTCATTCCCCTAAAGAATTAAAAACCAATGCCCTATCGACCTGTCATGTGCAGTGCTTATCAGTAATCTGTTTTCGAGTGGGCGCCTCGAAGCGGCCACATTTGTTCGCTCCGCGGAGTAGTCCGATATTACGATCCAAGTGACAGTCAGAACTTCGTGTTCACTTGAAGAATGCGACTGCTCTGCTCATAAATGCTCTAAAGGAGGGACACTATCACATGAGTACCATCTAACCGTTCAAGCAAAATTAATTTTATTCTCATAACGTAACTCTTTCTGCTCCCTCCGCCCCAATAAACCCGGCCTCAATAAAGAATGCAATGCACTCACCATTATCATAAAAGTATCACGGACAAACACAAACATGCCAGTTGAGTTTGACTGTGCGTTTGCCTTCGCATTCGCATTCATTTAACACAGTCACCTAATTATATCAATGTCCACTGCACAGCTTATAGTTTAGGTTAGGTCGTTTTAAAACAGTAAATCGTGGAATTTCCTAGGCTTCGGAAACGCTTGCAGTCATCACCAAAAATCCATGCATTCTCATTGTGCCGACTGATAGGGCGAAACTGCAGATAGCGAGCATGCAACACGCAACATGTTTCCTGTGGGTCGGAACACACTTGAGAGTTCCAGTCTCACCGAAATCCTCACATTTGCTTGTAACCCACTCCCCCCGTAGGCTGGTGGCGGCAGTAATGCATGTGATCATAGTTGGTGCTGGCGTGGTTCCTAATACCGTCCACGTACTTGCAACCAGTCATTTTTGGGGATTAAAAAAGTAGGAACAGTCTCTTCAGTATCGCCCTAGTTTTACAGCAGCAGCAAGTATCTGAACATTCGAATTTAAAAAATGTAACGTCTAGTAGTGTATTTTAATCTCAACGCCGGGTTCCTATCGATGCGATTTTCGCGCTTTCACAGTCGTACTTATATCCAGTTCAACTATTCGCACTCGTCTTTTGCCTTGACGACCACTAGTTACAGCTTCTTTGAGGCCAAAAACAAGTTCTGCCCGGAGTGCTCTCGATTACTCCGAAGTATGTGTGTCTAACAGATCTGGTCGTTGCTGGTGATTTTAACGCCTAACGTGGCTATTTAACAGAGACGGAACGGCACATTGGAAATGGGTTTTCTGTCCTCGCCGACTGCACCCACAACGGTGATTTGACCACAGGTTGTTTCGGGCTAACCAATTTCTCGCATAAAAGCCGCATCGACTCACCTGGCGTCCTCCTTCGTCTTCATAGCGTTGGATTCAGAACGATCATCGGTGTCGTGGATCAATCGAAGATTGCCAGCCATTCTAGTCGATATCTGTTAACTCAAATCATGCTTTGGTCCGTGATCGATTTTGTCTGAGCCTAGTCTGTGGTCGAACCAGCACGAAAACCAGGCATTCTGCACAACACATTCCAGTCGGGACTTTCGACTTGGTTGTCGTCAAAACAAAATGTCCAGGATCCGAGCGAACACAGTGAGTGGATCTAAGAAGCCCTACACTCAACGGCAGCTGCCACGCAGGGTTCCTTGTCATGCAAATCTATGGAAGAATTGACTTCCTCGAATTCAGTTGCTCTGTTTGTTGCTCGCAGATACTTCCCTCTGGATGCCACAGGTAATGAAATGCATAAATTCCTTAGACGTCAACTGATCAGCAGCCTGGGAAATGACCGCGAGAAGTGGTAGATGGTTAGGTTTAGAGACATTGTGAAGACTGTTGTTATTGGAAATAGCCGTGACCTTTACTGACTGATTAGGAATACTGGTCCACGAAGACCGAGCATAAGCGAGGTGAGCCACGAATCTAACTTCTGATTCATTCTCAGAGGCCTTGTCTGGAGGGTTTATTAAAGCACTTTAGGAAGCAGTTTAGTTGGCTCATCGCCACAGTGGGTTTTCCACTTACGCCTGCACGTGAACCAATGTAAGTGGATACCATTGCTCCATCGGAAGTGGAAATGATCAGGGAAAGGTTTTCTTAAAAGGTAAAAAAAAGCTGGACCAGATAGACTGTTATCATCCTTCCTCAAAGATGGTGGCGAAGTGCTAACCTTGGAGTTAACAAAACTCCTCGGACCAATCTGGGCAACGGTGTTCAAACACCGAAAGTCTTCGCATATCTTCTGCTCTCTTCGGCAATGTTTTGGAGCCACAGAGCAATACCAGCCTCATTGCTCTCTTGTATACCCGATCTTTAATCGATAACCGCATGTCATGCCAGCGGCACAAATCCTTCGAATTAGAAAATGCCAACTGGGGTATTAGGTGAGATCCAACTACTCAAGTAACTAAATCTGTTCACCTTACTCAGTTCATCCTCTGCAAGAACAAGGTTCGGCTTCGAGTTAATGCAGTCCTGCAACAATTTGAAGGTGTAAAACGCATACCAAACATACCTGCACCATCATCTAGACGATCGCGAAAGACCCTATTTACTTGAATCTTCACTCAGCAGCAAAACATCGTCCGCAAATTCTTAATCAGAGTTTCCAGTCTAAGCAAAAACTAATGCCACTGTTTTCTCCGTAGCCATTTCAACGGCAAAGCTAAAAAGTAAAGGTGAACCAGGGCAACCCTGACAGACATCACATATCGTCATGAACTCGGGTAAAACATCGCCATAGGAAGAAACTCAACTTTGATTTTTCCCATGTACAGATTGGTTAAGTAAATTGGATTTTTCTGGCATGTCCTTCAGTGACAGGTAGCGCCAAACAAATGCAGCATCGACTGAGTCAAACGCCGCTTTCAACCAAGACAGGAATCGTGGATCTACTGTACGTGTACCTATATTCTAAGATCTGTCTCAAAGTGAAAATTTGGCCAATGCAACCACGGCCGACAAGGGAATGGGCTTGCTTCTCACACATCTTTCACAGTACTAGATAATCGATGGAGAATAATGCCTGCAAGCATTTTGAATGAACTGCTTACTACACTAATTCCTCTGTGGTTTTCACACAAGAATCTATCATCGTTCTTGTAAACCGGTCCAATCACCGATTCACACCAGTCCTTAGGAATCCCTTCCTTTGCCCAGATTGGTCCAAAGAGTTTTGTTAACTCCGAGGACGATAACAGTCCATCTGGTCCAGCTGTCTTTTACCTTTTAAGAAAACCTCTCTCTGATCATTTTCATTTCCGATGCAGCACTGGTATCCGCCTACATTGGTTCACGTGCAGGGTCCGAAAGACTCGTCAACTTGCTGGCTGGAGACACTGAAGGATATGGCAGTGAACCGTGAACAGTGGCGATCTTGCTGTCATTTTCTATCGGATCAGAATGGTTGAAAACATGTGCGTTTGTACAGTTAAACTGTGTTCCATGTGTTGGACGCAGTAGCATCTTATCTTTTCCCGCCTGTTTAGGTCCACTCCCTGTTCCCCTTGTATATTCACTCTTTTTATATAAACGTGTAACTCTGGGGAAAGGCAGTGGTCAGTGAGGCTTCCTTGCTGTTTAACGCTGAACGATGATGATGATGATGATGATGGTTCACGTGCACGCATACGTGGAAAACCCACTAAGACGGTGGGCCAGATGAACTGTCCCCTAAAGTATTCTGCCCACCGCTCAGTGAGACGTCAGATTTCTTAATTTTTTCGCTTACACTCGGTCTGCGTGGTCCAGTATTCTTAATCAGTCGGCAAAGGTTGTGACTATTTCCAATAGCCGCAGCCCACATCACAAAAGGGGTTCTTCTTTGTGAACCCTAATTGGAGCCTCGGACTCAAATTCTGGCACTGAAACGTGGAGCAAGCGCCTGCTTATCACTGCTTGCAATGCCCGAAACAATGGGTAGGGCGTTCTTGAATGTCCTACATGACGACCAATGCAGTATAGAATTTACTCTGTTTGAGCTATTCGTTCAGGTTTTTTCGACAACTACTGTTAGGGAGTCCGGCCACTAAGCAGGAGAACGATTAGAGTTCTCAACCAAATCCCTTGGTTATAAGGAGAACCGGTCCACAAGGCAACGGAGAGTAGCTTAATGGAAGTCCACCTACTTGGATCAGTTTCCCGATTGAGTTGCCAGTTCAGATAAACCCAAACCTGGAGCACCAGGAGACTACTTCATCGGGCTTCTATCCATAGAACTCTCGGTCATGATTGAATCATCGTTTTAGGATATGCTATCCTACATGGTTCGTTGGGTCATGAAGGCGCGCAAGCCATCACTCCACTTCAACATGCACTCTTTGTGGCAATAGATGGTAGGTGATTTCTTCTTCGAATGAGAATCACAGATGAATGAGTTTGATAGACATCTCATCCAAACTGTTCGCGGGCATTATTTTCCACCGATTATTTTAATGTTCGTGAAAGGTTTATTCGTGAGAATCGAGCCGGCTCTCGATACGACCCTGGTTATGTCGGCAAAAACTTTACACAGCGACAAATTTTAGAACACATGCGCATTCCGAATACCTAGGATCCTCGCTGTTCCGAATACTGCGTTTGATTCAGTTAACCATGCAGTTATGCGTCGCCCTATTCCACTGGAGGGTATACCCGCGTAGGTCCAATTAGAATATCGGATCGGGCTTTGTGAGTTCACCCTCTACTTAAATGATCATTGGTGCCAACAAGTTATTTGGCTTCTTGTCGCCGTTAGTCGCATTCTTGCATTAGAGATATTTCTTCTTCAATATGGTTGTTCAACCTACAACTGACCTCTCATTTTGAGTGGATAATGCTGTAAAGTAGCAGTCAAAATCAAAGCATGTTGGTGCAATGGCAATGGTTGTGGAAAATGGACTGGATATAGGTCTTTCTTTTCAGTAGTATGTTTCGCATAGGGATGGATGGATGAAGTTTCCCCGTATGCGAAACATTACTGAAAATACTCTCGGCTTTCATGTCCCCTTTCTGAAGATTAGCCTTCCTTGACCGACGAAAATCATCCTTCCACGAATCACTATGTGATTCTTGAATGGGCTTATCATTCATTCACGCTCCTAACGATTCAAATGAGATTCCAGTGGACTGAGCATACTTTACCTAAATAGGGTTTTTCACGACAGTTAAATTTCGGTGATAAATGAAAACAGGACAACAAGTAGTGAGTTAGTAGAGTGAGTGTCTTTTCATAGTTGTTGATTCTTTTGTTAGGATTGTGGTTACAGCTTATCTGTTTAGCATCCGAAGTAAGGAATAAAATAAATTAATAGGGAATACCGTCCGAATGCATTTACATCGAACAGCACACCATCTTGCTGTTTACTTAATTTTTAGATGATTCATCATGCGATATCTGCATCGAACTCGCCATTGAAAACTACAAAAGCCCTGTGTGGTTGTTTCATCCCTGCTTGAAAGCACCGGCAGTGCGTATCCATTGCGCTGGAAATGGAACTCTGAATACCAAATCGAATCCCCTACTAGTCGTGTTTGCTTTCGTATTACGAACCATGAATTAAAGAGACCAACACCCAATTAACTATGATTGGAGATTATCTTTACTCACTACCCGTCTCAGTTCCTCTGTAAGGGTGTTTTTACTAACAGCGATCCGTACTGCATTTGATGAAGTATCGTCTTTCTTAAATACTGACGGCGATTGCCTTATAAGTATCTTGGAGAATTGTCTCTCAACGATGCAGTGGGGATTATTGTTGCAATCTCCACCCGCCAAGTCTACGGATACTTTCAGAAATTTGTTCTTACCGTCTTCAATTCTCCGAGCAACATGCACATCGTTATACTGATGGCAAGTTAAGCCCGTCAATCATCTTTATCCAGCTGCCTGATGCAACACCTGGGAGAATCCGATGACTAAATTTTTGAAAACCAAGCGTTATTATACTGCCATGGCTTATACCAAACCAATACACTGAGGGCTTCAGTGGATTGTCTGCAGACCCACCTACCGTCGCCAAAAGGAAAGCCGTCGTTTTAAGGCCGCTTTCAGTAGTCTTGGAACAGTTGTATTCAACAACAAAGCTATCAACGTTGGTATCCCTTTGTTTTTTCTCCATTCGTATGAATGTTTGTTAAAATGGAAGCTTTCTGCGGCAGGCGCTGGGAAAATATTTGAAGTTGAGGTCAGTAATAGCAGTCATGTTTACCGCCTACAGGTTTCAGTGCCGCCGAATTGTAATATTTTTCTAACCCAATGGAGCTCTCTTTGATCACGAACTATAACTTGTAACCCGTAAGCTATGAGGAGTACTATGGACAATGAATACCGTGCCGTGAATTTTCTAATTCTTCCCAAAGACCTCTTATTTCGTATCCTTTCGAATAAATTAAGGAGCATCAGTTTCCGAATTCACAATAGTTTTCGTTCACAATAAAATTATTTATGCATCTCATCGAACAAGTTTCTCATGACACTTCAAGCTCATTGTTTGTTCTTCGATCATAAAAGTAATCATTTGAATAACTGAAATTTTTTATGTCGAGCCTGGTCAATTTCAAAGCCACTTAACTGCTTCATTCCGTTCATAAATTAGCGATTGCAAAACCATGCTGGCGATCGACTAGTCCGTCAGATAGAGGCATATAACGATAATGAAGTTAACGTGGCGCTGCTTCTGGAAGATTCGCAAGCCAGAGAATTCTATCAGCAAGAGTGTGAACAACGTGAATCCGAAATATTCAGTTTACAAACCCAGCTTGGCTCCTCCAAAGCGGAACACGAGGCCCAGACTGCGGAACTGCGGAACGCTCTTCAGGAGTTGCAGAAACGTTGCACGGAGTTGGAGGTCAGCAAACATTGTTGTATGCCTGGGCACTTTATCCCCATTTTTTCGATCTTAGTCCTAAAATCCTTGTCATATGTTTTTACCTTCCTAAGGCAAATTGTGCGGATGACTGATTATAGTGGTCTTTCAGGGCTCAAAACTCGTACCCAGCAAGAATTTCTGCCTGATCTAAATTCCGAGGTCATATAATTTTTCGAATGATATCAGCAACATCAAGATTGTCACATCGATTCGACCTTCAAAGAAACGGAACTTAAAGGTATCAAAAACTTATAATCTGTTCTCTTGACACTCTAGACGAAGTCACACAAATTAGGGCGACCAGTCAATTATTAGCAGTTGACTGCACGGGTTATGAGTAGCCTTTTACACTACATTGGCAGCAAATAAGGAGTCAGCCATTTTATTTCAAGACTGCATTCAGTGGATGGGGTTGATTTATGTATTGTTGGCGTGGGCCTAGTTACTGAAAACTGTCTTAGTTGTGTAATAAGACGAAATTCTTGCATATGGGTTACATCCACTACCTGACTGGTTTATGCATTGGATTGCCACATCCTGTTTGCTGTTAATGATCTTAAGTAAAAAGACAGCATTTCACAGTCTTTTGAGCTTCTGACAGATTGCTTATATTGACTACTAGGCACATCATTTTATCATTTTCAACGTGAATAATTTTGGGTAATCTTATTTGATTAATCTACTCTGACATTTGAACTGCAAGATTTTCGAATGGGATTACATTAGGATTCGTCATTAATAAACCCAAAATGCTTTTTGTTTTTGTCCCTTGTGCCGCCACTGCTTTCGGATCTTGTCTACGATGGCAGTTTGCTGTTAATCTGATGGGTGTGAGTTGGCCCTTACTTTGATTATCCTTTGGCCTGAATTCAGTCACTCATGTTGAAGTAGATGACACCTCAGAATTCCTATTCGATCTGTTAGATGATCGGGTTAAAAAGAATTGAACAAACTATTGTTTGAGAGCGTATGTTATCTGCTATAGTCAGTTACATTCACTACTTTTACTGGGCTACGGCCAGCCTATTTGTGCTGCTTCCGGTAACATCTTGTTTGATTGTTTCTTGTGATGTTCCTTGGTCGTATGAAATGGCCAAAATGCCATAGTTTCACATAGTCATTAAGAAATACTCATCCTTCAAAATCAGCGCACTTTACTGTCTTTGATCATTTACAGTGAAGCGAAATGATAGCATTATTTTTTGGTGGACATATTCACCAATTCCCTTTTCGCTTATTTCAAGTTCCTGCGCTGACTGTTTCCATACACCTCCATATTTAGTTTCCACATTGACTAATATTCAGTGTTCCTCGCCTGTTTCTATCAGGTGAGCCCATTAAAATAAATTAAAGATTAATTTTGACAGACGCTAAATGCACCTCCTTTTAGCGCCGCTTATTTTACCAATCCGAAGCACGTGGCATCCATTTGCTCCATACATGCGACTTCCTAGAGTCACACACACAAACACAGACTTGTTGTTGCCGAGACAACTCTGGTTATCAAACGGACTATTTGCATGTACCGTCATTAATAAAGAATTGTATCCTTTCCCGAAATTCTTTCGTCTAACAGTCAAGCTGTATCCACGGCGGAAGTATCGTCCTTGATTGAATTATTGTGTTGCGAATAGTTTGCGAAAACGAATGTAAGTCATCAGTCAAGTATGACGAGATAAATTTAATAGGATCTAATCGTGACATTTGGGTGTGATTCCCCGGAAACTAACCAGCTAAGTGTATGCCAGATTGACATATAAAATTAAAGCGGCCTGTTAGATAAGCCTCTCAACTTCGACATTTCAGGGCTTCGTCTTTTGGTGTATTGTTATTTTCTCATGTGAACATAATCATTAACTGAACTCCATTATCGATGACATCGCCCAGGCACTGCTTTTTAATCGTTTTTCACTCGGCTTTCCATATTGGCTGTGTAAGCGTCTCTCACTAATCATCTTGGCTTTTTATCCACTCCTGTTGACATTTGGTTAATCTGTAATCTGGACTGTGTATTTTTGCACAAATCTGAGTGCAGATCGCCCCCATGGTGAAGGATGAAAACAACGAGCAAAGAAGTGGGAAAGGAAGTAATGTGCATAATTCACCACACATGCTGGCTCTCCCATTCTTCATCTGCATGTCATTGACGATCCATGGGAATCCGTGAGTGTTTTGTGGGCTTAATATTATCCGGTTGCTCAAATCGAAGTAGGGGTTTAATTAAAAGAACTAAAGGAACCTTACCTCGAGCCTTTGAACACATGGTCTAATTCGCAAGGCGGCGGGAGAATCTGAGGATCAGGCAATCCTCTGGAGATCGGTGCAGTTCACACGGCTTTTGGATGGGGCTAGACGCCCTAGGTGCCCGGTACATTCTCTCACCAAAGATGCCGGTGCGCTTCGTATACCGACCGTGATTGGTTCGAAATCAGGGTTAAACCGACTCCTTTAGACGGATTATCAGTGACTTGTCAACCCGATGGAAGGCGGCGGGCATTCATCTTCATCCTCGCAGTTTAGTAGGTAAACCTCCACCACGAGAATGCAGTGCATGGAACTTCTTCAGCAGAGGCTGTTTGCGTCGTGGGTCTCAGTGGTGTCCTGGTGTTGGTCGCGTCGTTCAAAGTGCTCTGAATCACTTGGCTCTAACATCAATGCCATTCATTAGGGTCTTGTTTTTGTGCTGTCTGGAGGGATCGATTCGGCCAGTATTGTGTACGCTCGAAAACGGTTTGGTAACTCTATGACACGTTGACTCCACTAGGCCTATCAGGCTTTCTATGTGAAATATCACATCCATCGTCAAGTCTTTGCTTACTCAACGCTTGCGGGAATAAGGGTTGCGTTCGAACCGACTCAGTTGTGACAGGATTTTCGGAGGTGTAAACCACATGCAGAAAGTTAGTACTGGAAAAGATGCAGCTTATGCAAACCATAAACATAGCATCATATTAGATCCAAAACTATTTACTATCTGCACAAATGCTGCTCCTAGTTGGGGGTAAGGCTCCTTTCATCATCAGCGTAATCACAAAGTTGAGGAGTTAAAAAAATTGAAAAACAGAATCTCGTTTTGAAATTGAGTGAACAATCACCGCAAGTACTAGCGGTCACACGCAGTAATTGGGGAAAAGGTAAATTGTCCGAAGTGAGAAGTAATTCTTCATGCAGTATCCACGTCCAGATCACTATTGAAAGCATGGAAGCACTGTACACCTGTTTTTTCTGTGATTGGAACTGCTTTAAGTCTGTACCCATTACATCAGAGCTGGGAAGCAAACTTTAGACAGGCTATTATGTTCATTAGCACACTCTCCACCGAGGGCTAGCATCGCAGAGTTCACAGCTGGCCTACTGGAATGTCGCTTTTCAGTTTACGAAGACAGAAATCATGGCCTCTAGAGACGAAGGCTAAAATCGGATCTGTTCTCACACACTATATCATCGTTGGAAAATGATTCTCGCATGGAATTTGAAAGTGATGCTTACGATGCTAACTAATTTTTGGTTTACACGAGGGAACCTATTGTACATCGATACAATCACTGATTCCATCTGTTCATTCAGCACCCGTTAATTCTCCCAGACCGACTCGAGAAGTTTGGTTTATTCATTTGCCAGAACTTCGATTTCATCTTTGAACAAGGATGGAAACAGAAACTTTGTTCCCGCGTTCCTTCCGGGCCATCGCCTTCTGTCTCCATCGAACGTATCCGTAGAAGATCGACTCTGGAAGGGGACATCACTTGTGCTTCGGTCAACCTTCCAAGGCGATGTCTCCGAGTGTAAATCAGTGAAAAACTTGCATGCACGAGAAAGTCTGTGATTTGAGTGAAATTGAATGAGATGACCGCCACTGATTGTTTTGTGCGACAAGTGGGTTTAAGGGTTTTTTGGCTAACTTGTGAGATAATGTTACCGGTATTGAGAGAGTCCACAGTTTATACGAATTTTCTTGGTCCCAGGCGAGCTGCGCGATAAGCAAGCACTGACACTGTAGTCAAGTGGTGTTGAAACGCACGGAAATGTCTCACTGAAAGGAACTTTACACCTGACTCTAGCGCCCACTTCGTCGTTTCCCAATTTGTTTTGAAGTTACTTCGAAACTATTCGGAATCATCTCAAGATTATTTAGAATTACCACCCTACTGGCCTTCTAAGGTTCCGTTCTGGTGTGTTTTAAATAGGACGTCTCCCGCAAGAACCCATTTCCGCGTTCTTGTCACAAGACTCATACGTCTTTTGGTCTGTAGGCTGCTATTGGACGTCCTTACCAGAACTTGGTGTCCTGATCGGATCTGGAAGACCCGTTTTCACAAACCCTTGACACAGGTCCGATATATGATGAAAATTTGTAGAAAAAAATAAGTCATCTACCGATGGCATTCAATCGGCTAACATCTCGGTGTCTCAATCTTAAATTCGCTTGTTCGAATCTTCCCACTATCAGTCAACTTGCTCACTTTTTAGTCTTCTACTGGCCGCGGCCGTTATCCTCAAAGAGATGTACATTGTCGTTTTATTAACAAAAAACATGAGAAGCGAAAGACGATGTTTCCGCTTGGCTAACGAAGGCTCGGACTTTGTGTGCCTCTCCTGGAGCAGTCTGCGATTGGTTTAATGTCATGAAATCTAGCTCAGTCAACATGTTTCCTGATTGAGAACGGAAGAGTTGTAAATGTCAGAAATTTATAAGTCCATTGTTATGATCCGGCGACCTGTTGCACTCGTAACATTTTCACTTTATTCTTAGATCAGATAAGCAAGGTTTATTGGTTCTCTATCGTGGGGTTTAGGCCGTGTCTGGACGAAGGTCACCTCGTGTTTGCCCACGCTGGAGACTGTTTTTCAGCTGTCCTACCTGAGGGTTAGACTGCAGTTCGACCAATTAAGTTGTCGAGTGGTACGCCATCACAGCACCAATCAAGCATTTCGGTATGTCGCATGATGCCTTGTTTTTTGCGCGTTGTCGCTGATTCTCGTGTGTATCAGTGATTTCGATTGTTATTTGCTTAGAGCGGGAAATGAAGCCATTGAAATCTTGATTGCACAGTGTTCTTAGGGTTTGGAAATATCAGACCTAGGCGGGCGATAACTTCCTAATAAAGAGTGACAATTTTCCTGCCGCTTAGAAATCTCACAGTTGCTCCAGTTTCTCTCGTGTCAAGGGCAGGTTTGAGATCCGGTTTACAATGAGAAATCCATAACGGATCGTCCGTTACAGATCCGAGTGAGATGCCATATCGATACCCGCTTTGTCGCACTTTTCGATTTATAGAGAGTATCCTATCGAATTACTCCAGTTGTTATCTGCTTCGTTATTATCCGAAATGAGTGAAACTCTGTTACATGAGCTTCGAAATCGGCTGGTTTATCGAGGATATTTTCTTTATTGGGATCAAATCTGCAGAAGCATAGTTAAGAATGTTTTTGGAATATCTATGAAAAAGCGGCAGCTACTGTGATTCAAAACTGTTTCATTTTATTGGGATATATATATATATATATATATCTTTTATGACACACTTGAAACGTGTGCAATGGAAGAGACATGTCCCATAACCATTAGGGCCCCCTACACGAGGGGGGGAGGGACCGGCAACCCTGACCCTGAAACTTGGAGCTGAATAGAACCACATAAGGTCTCGCTAGGTTAGGTATGGTAATGATCCGCGTGATAGCGAGTTGCCGTCTACAAACGAAGTGACCCGCAGATCTGCGATTCGAACTTCTGTCCATTTTGGGGACAGATGCTTAATCCACTTGATCACATCCGGTCAAACAATTCTTGGGGCGGGAGCAGAGCCGTAGCTCGAATCTTCTCTTTTAGCCTGGCAGCACTACCAGTCACGCCAGTACAGCCTGTTCTGGCTTGGACATAGGACCCCGAAGGACCTATGCATACCACCACAGTACCAAACAAGTAAGCACCCTTGTCTACTTTATGTCGCTTTTTTATCTGCTATTACATTTACTGAGAGATGCTGTAATCCATGTGTCGTATAGAAAAACGATCGTTATTTTCTTCTTTTCTTGATTATACGGTAAAGTTTATTGTACACATTTTTGATCGACTATTATAGACTCAACGTGCCAGTCAAGATGGACAACTGACAACTTTACGAGCTCGTCTACAGGACCGTGATCAAACCTCCTCGGAACGTGAGAAAGCTCTTGAAGAAAGAATCAAAACACTGGAGGAAACACTTTCTCGGACAAAAGTTGGCGTTTCGGGCGGTTCAAGCGATACCAGGTCGATCCCTAATGGTGCAGTTCCTCCACCCCCACCACCACCACCACCACCTCCGCCTCCACCTCCTCCACCGCCTCCACCTCCACCACCCCCACCACCGCCACCAACCCTCGGAAGTGGCGCCGTTCCACCACCTCCTGGGTTGGGGCAGACACCGTCTGGGATAGAGAGTGAGTCAGGTCACTTCGATGAAAAACTGATTTTTTTTATCACTATAGTATATTCATCCTACTTTGATAAATGTGTTTTCCGTTGAGGTTCAGATATCGGTGTGAACGTTTCCTTCAAAATGAACGTCCCCGTCAGATTGATTCTAGAACGCCAATTTGTCACGTACAACACAGACTACCATATGAATAGGACTGTTTTTTTTAATGTCCTCATTCTTGCTTTTCCAGTTTTTACAAAGGCAGACTATACGGAATTACGAAAATTCTCATTATTCCGGTTTAATTACTAACTGTTTTTTCTCGGTCAGAACGCGACTACATCCTGTTGTATTAGATGCAGACAGCCGCCCCTTGACTGAAACAGCCATTGTCCATCGGCTTCATTGACTTCGGCGCTTTTTATGTATGCTTGCCCGCCGTTTGTATTTTCTTGCTCTTTTTTACGTTTTGGAAGAAGCGATGTGGAAGACAGGCATATTTTGTATGGGAATATAAAGTGATTAGCTTTGGCTTTGGTACTGGTTGATGCTGTCAGGCCTCCTGGTTGGGACTCAAAAGGTGAGGATTGTCGTCCATTACGGACGCTGCGACCTGTCTGAAATTCTGTGTTCTATAAGATCAACGCAGTAACGGATAAAAACGATCAGTATGTACAATGAAAAAAACTATGCTTTTTTTCGAATCTACTGTCCATTTCTTATAATCGTTCATTTTTTCGTCGTTGTGTTGGAAGCCAGCTTGATTTTTGACCGGTGAATATATATATATATATATATATATATCGTCGTTCTGGTTTTCTTTTGTCATTTCACCCGTCTTATTCATGAGGGTTCATCGTTGGGCAGATGGCTGCTTACCTTGGGTTTTGTTTTAAGTAATCCCGTATCTGACATATGCACAATAACCACATCGTCCAAACCGTCACATTCGCTTAAAAATCATTTCTGACATCTCATAGTCACTGCATTGTCTTCTTTAATTTAATCAATCCCAGCACTCCATTTATTCACATTTCGTTTGCTTCATCGAAATGGATGCAAAGGTCCCGTGGTTCTTGTTTCAATGCGGTTTACTTTACTGTTTAACGCCGAACTGTGACGATGGTGATATCTTGGCAAACAAAGATAGTGCTCCGTTTGACTTAACCAACTTTGCTTCGATAATTTATACCATTTTTTGACGATGGAAGGGTACAGTAAGTCTTAAGCGTAAATGTAACAAGATCACAATATTGTAGATAGTCCTCGTCGATTAAGAAGAGCTATACAATTTGCAAGGCGTATAGGAGAACCACGTCGTTTATCCACGTAGCTTTTCTCCTTGACACTTCTAAATATTTATTCGCACGTCACTAGATCTTTTGCTCCGAGTTCCAGGCAAATCCAAACAGCCGAAGGTGAATGATCTTAGCCCTATGTTGGCGATCGTATTTTTCGCTTCACGCTTCACGCTGTCTGTTTACTGATTCCTTTAACGGACGACTCGATGTTGATCATTCGTGGTTCTCGCACGTCAGTCATTTCATATCAGATCACGACAGAGATAGCTGTTCTCTATCTCACTAATCCGTCCTGTGCGTCCCTCAATTTTTTCGTTATACGCTGTTTTATCGCTCTGTCTGCCGCGCTTATGGTCGTCAATTAAACACGGATTCATTTCACGTGACCTCGACCTGGTTTTGTCCGCTGATAGTTCGAGTATCCATACTATACTCGGTCGATATTTTTTCATCTCTTCGATCGAGGAGGTTAAAGTTTTACGAAACACATTATTTTCCATCTAACTTGTTGCATAGCAATTTCATAAAGTTTTATTGTGTGATAAAAATTGCCATGTTTGTATGATCCGTATTGATCGGCTTACAGTAGATGGAATAGAACGCAAAACCCCAGCGAACGTGCTTATTTTCCGCAACTTAATCTTCTGGGCAATAAAGGTACGTATATCCCTAATCTGTGTTTGTACCAACAATAAAACTACCTGTCCTGCACAAGTGCTTGTACACATTTTCCACATCAAGTTGTAGCCAGATTTTGGCTGCGGCCCGCAATCGTTTAGCCGTGACCGACAAGCTTTAACCTTGCTATTCGCAGTGAGCCTGTCAGATCTAGGCTTATATCAATATTCTGCGCTCATCGTGTTCAAAATTATTTTCTTTACAAAAGTTGGGTAAACCAGAGAGCTATGACGTTCGTAAGTCTTCAGTTAATCATGGTAGTCTTTTCGAAAGTTGTAGTATGAACAAACTGGCTGTAGTAATATGTTGTAGGTACACTACCCTCTAATATACATCGGATTTTCCTTCATTCTATTCTGCCTTGATTTTTGCCTGAACTTGAAACCATACAATAGCGCCACTTACGGGGAGTAATGTATTTTGGATACTGTTCGCCTCTATTGACGATATGCGCAGTTTCTTTCATCGGCGATGGAGTGGTATAAAAACATCGCGATAGGTTGTAACTGCATTTGTCATCTTTAGCAATACGGATGGGGCCGATATGGATGCAACGTTCCAATCGTTTTACTAGCGCGGAGGACCGACGAAAGATAACGCAGGAGTGGCGATTTGAAAGAAGCCGCCAAACATCTCAGCATTAAGATCAAAACGTGCCGAGTTATTGCGGTGGCTGATCACGAAACAACTTTCAAACATGGGCCTTGGAGGACAAAATTCAACAATGGGTTCACCAGTCATTCGTATATGACCAACGAGACCATGACAAATACACTGAGAGAGTTAATTGAGATGCACAAGAGCTTCCCACGTACATCCGTTGGAGAATCATCCACTGGTCGATTGTATGTTGGAGACCACTATTCGGTCAGAAGGCTGACCACTCAGGCGGTGGAACTGAAGCCAAACAATCAGAATATGCTAATTGATTGCAAAGATCCCGTAAGGCAACGGTAGGGTTGTACATCGACGAAACTATACTATACTATAATCGATTGTAGGGCGCATTCAATAAATTCAAACAGGTTAGCTATTTCAGTAATGTAGTGTTCTTGGTGTTCATAATAAGTTAGAAAATAGCTCGCCGAAAATGCTAGTTAGACACGCTGAGTCGGATGATCCCTTGAACCACCAATCAATTGTCAATCCAGCATTCGGCTTTGTTAAGACGGTTGTCTCCACGGGATACGATCGCTAGACTTTCATATTTATTCACCAAGCATTGGACCACAAATCTCTGTAAAAATAATTTTTAAACACGGTCAACGCACAATATTCCGATACACTTGGATTTGTGAGTTACATGGACAAAGCTGGTGCACCGAAGCTAGAGAACCGTGAGGAATGGTTAAAAAACTGTGGGTCGAGGTTAAAGAATTGCCGGTTTTCGTTAGATCTTGATGGGAAAGGTATAGCCAATGGTAGCTTACCTGGATTCCAGTCAGAGCTTTCTGTGCAGTTTTTGTCGCAACCAAACGCCCAGAATACAAGCGAACGTTGACGGTACACTAAGGGTGCCCTTTGCACAGTGCCTTCAGAAACGATGGATATCCTCACTCTGAATTGCTCCGCTTTATGCTTCCAACTCTTTTCCTCAGTAAACAAAGTGCGATGCGACGCATAAATCCCTAGGATGTCAAATGCCCAGAAACCTGAAAATGGCCGCGAGCAGCAGTGAATAGGGAAACATAAGATAATGAGAAAAGCTGCGGTCATCGGGAGTAGCCACAATCTTTATCTGTTGATTAGGAGTACCAATCTACGTAATCTGCGGTGTTGGGCAGAAGGCTCTAAAGAACAGTTTAGTTGGTCTAATTCGTCGGCAAACCTTTCGCTTATGCCTTCAAATGAAATACCGCATGTGGATATCAGTTGCCCATCGGAAATGGGAACCATCAGGGGACCATGGTTGTTCTCATGCCGGTATTATATATATATATATATATATATTTAGCACCAGGGAAACAAGCTTTCTGGAAAGACAAGAATGATGAAGCAGAGGGGCTGCCGCCATCCTTGAGGATAGTAGCGAAGTTTTGGAATTCGAGTTAAGAAGTCTCCCTGAATCGATCTGAAGAAAGCACATTCCTGACAAATGATGTAAATCAGAGACTGTGCTGATTTGCATGTGTAAAGCACAAAGGAATTAACTTGGAAATTATTACACGCAAGCTGCCCTCAAGTATTGGCATCGGCCGATGATCCAGCGCCCGTGAAGAGCGTCCACGAGAGAATCGGGACGGTTTCCGATCCAATCAGTGCTGTGTTGGTCAATTCCCTACTACTTTTGCTAGAATACAATCCACCTGCCTTAGCCTTGCGATCTTTGTCCTTCTTGGTCTAAATGCGGCTTTTGACTCAGTCGACCGCACAATTCTGTGGCGTTGCTCATTGAAAAGTGTGCCAAAGGAATTCGTTTTATTTTCCAAACTCTATGCAAACTGCCGAACTTAAGTGTATGCCCGAGTTCACGACGACAATTGGTGTTCTTTACGGTTGCTTCCGTTCACTCCTTAAAACTGTGCCACCGAAACGAGTATAGTGGCATTGATGTTTGCACAAACAGGAAAATCATTAACGACTTTTTCCCCATGCAGAAGGGTCAACAGTCACTCACCGACTTGAGTCACTCTGGCGTGGACGTGACATCTGGTTGTCGATCGAACTTCGATTGTAAACAACAGCAGTGATGTCGGTGCTGCCAATCGGCTCAGGATCATGGCTGTTGAGAGATGTGTGAAGACATTCGGTGTTCGAACTCCGATGTTTTTGTCATATTGACAGAATATGGTGGGAGAATTTCGCCAATTACTCAGGCTAAGCCTAAGGTGTTGAGTCTTAGGATTCAATCTTTAGAGGAGACGCTGAATGTGAGTAAATCAATGTTGTTAAGACATGCAAGTGACTATTGGAGACAGTTGGTCATGTGGCTCAGTGCCGCAGTTCGTGGCGTTCTTACACTCGTAATCTTTCTTCTGTACAGTTTTCAGTTCATTATTTTACAGCTTATCTATCTTCTTTTGAGTAGGCGATTCTGTAGGGTAAAAAACAAAAACAAAGTGCTTTGGTGTAGTTAATGTTCGTTAAAACTGAAACTGAAGGTGAAGGGGAACTTCATGGAACGAAGAGGCAAATTATTTTATCAGAGCGTCTTCATCCAGTTTGAAAAGAACTGATGGATATGCATTGGAACCGATAACTTTTCCATGTCCTAGTAATCGAAGGGTCAGCGTTGCTTCTGACGCCGTTTGAAAGCCAGTTGTTGAAATCAGAGTAACTTCGTTGGGACAAATCCGGCTAAATTGCTTGAAATGTTCGGCCCAACGGTTGAGTATTTCCTGCTTGCCATGAATAGGCTCTCCGTTTCTGTTGGATATCGTTTTACTGACCGGATTTTGCCGTCCATCAATGTCGCATATAAGTTTAAGTTTTCTTCGTCTGAAGCTCCTGCCACTTCCATTTTTTACCGGCTACCTTGATCCACCAATTTTCACGATTGCTTTTAAAGCACTTTGTAACCTGGCTTCAGTGTACTTTCTAGCCGATGATGAAATGCTGAGTGGCAATCGAGCGGTGTTTCTTCTTCAGTCCAGGTTGGAGAAAAGTTATTGTAACAACATTTGCCATAAACGCAATACCGCATGTACGTCGTCTAATGATATTTATAATTTTTGTCTCCGTGGTTTGTATGGGTTCCATCACTCGTCATCAGATCATAAAACCACAGTGATAACTTAATATGTTTGTTGATAACTGTGATAAATAATGTCTCGTAGAAAGAAATGATCCAGTTTGGTTGCCCAGTTGAATTCCAACATAGTTTACTTCGGATTGTGACACATGTCTTCTGTCGCCGTTTCCGACGCTGAATTCAGTCTATTGAACGTTTCATCAGTTGCCAATCGAAGCGTTTTAATCGTCGCTAATCGCTATTTCGGCTGATTCGCCACTGTCACATTGGAAATTCGGCTTCATACGGTAATATTTGTCGTTTTCAATGATTATTATTTACTTTTTCGATTTTCCCTGACTGGTACCCCAGAATGTGTTGTTTCACTGGTGTTGACCCCAAAACGGAGGACAATTTTTTCCATACCTATGGTATCACGATTGGGTAGGTACGCTTTAGATCGCATTTTAGTCGTAGTTCATAAACACCGTTTTCTTAAACACAAGCTATAGATGAATTTGTTTTTCTTCGTATCTTTATCAGGTGTCCCTATTCGACCCCCGATACAAACCCATTTCAAACTTCCTCTTGTCAATTGGGTTGTGCTTCGAAATCAACAGTTACGCGGTACCGTGTTTGTGGGCATGAACGATGAAGAGGTACTAGATCATGTAGACACAGAAAGGTTCGAGGATCTGTTCAAATTGTCGAGTCAGAATGTTGCTGGTGTGACCGGTGTCTCGCAGAACGGCAAAGCAATTAATGGTGTTGATTCTGGTCTGAATCGGACCACAAAGCGACCAGAGAAGAAATCCCTCATAGATCCAAATCGCCACCGGTGAGTCAATACAAAATTTTTCGTCTACGATGCCGGGTTTCTTTATAGCGATCGTTCGTTCTGTGTTGCGAGCCATGATAAAGGTTTCGTCGTGAACAACAAAGTATAGGTTAGTCATATGGTTTGTTTAATATTGCGCTCATTAAATAAAAATCATCGCGGTAAAAAATTTACTGTTGGTAGACGGGAATGTGTATCTTATCTTTTGTTATTCTACCGGGCAATTTAATACGACGGAAAACTACCGATCATACTGATAAAACTGTGCCAGCAAGAAATCAAAATAACCGGACTATGGTCGTTTGCAGTTTGATTCAACGAAACGGCCAAACGTGGTAGGGAAACGTAAGTTCCGGTTTTAAAACTGAGTTATGTTTGCACTTTGTTAGATCACTCAGTAATTTCAAGTGACAGCTTTTCATTCGGTACCTTTCATCATTAATATCGGAGGAAATTACCAGAATCGACTCGCCGTATGCAAGCCAATTCCTTATCAGGTGCTTCAACAGATGCTTATGGCAATGAATTCGGCCTTTGTATGGAAAGAAAACGTAAACAATAAGTGGATATAAAAAGTATCGTCCTAGTCTTTGTGTATCCACGTAGAGACTTTGCAGTTTCATGGTTCTCGGATGAATGCACTGATGTGATACCCTTCTCTAATGAAGTATTAAAACTCCTCTCTACCGGTAATCGGTTTTATTGGCATGTCTTCACTTCTAAAATACGGTGCGGCTCCACTCATAGTTGCACTTGCTTCTCTTCTTATTACATCCTTATGCACATATTCCATTCCCGATTACTGGTAACCGGCCACCATTATGCCCGTCCACAAATTTCATAATCCCAGCACTCCAGCCAAACGTTTCTATCCCATTACTCCTACATTACGCAGTCTTAAACTATCAGAACGCGTCGTCCTGAGACGTCATATTTCTTCTCTTGGTGCGCCTGACGACTCACGTCAGTTTGTCCACAAACGAATCAGGTTCACTTTAGATATGGCTTCCCTGATTCATTTTATCACCAGATCTTTGATTGCATCCCGAAAATCTGTCCAATGGATTTTCCTAGTTTTCTCCATTGCATTGGACTCTTTTTCACGGTCCTTGCTTTTTCGCAAACTAGAGTAGTTCGGGTGTCTCAAGAGCCTTTTTGCATGGCCACCAGACTACTTCACCAATAGAAATCAGTGCACAAGACTGAGACGAAAAAAATCTACCCCGGTAGCAAATAATTCTGTAATCCTCCAAGGAGCTGCCGTTCTTCTGCATTTGTTTTCAATATACATTAGCAATCAACATACTAGTCCCCTTGGTCAAATATTCAAATACGGTGACAACGCTGCTCTGTCAGTCTGTATCTGCAACTGAAGATTTCTTCAACTTTTCTAGCAACCTGTCTCTCATCCGTGGTTTTTCTCTTCCCTCTGGTTTAAATTTCAATTTGTCAAAATGTTTCGAATATTTGTTTACCTCTTGGTCTGCTCATCAGGCTGACTCTTTTCATTAACACAGAATCACTCATTAGGGTATATTCTGTCAAGTACTGTTGATAGAAACTTGAGGTGGTCCTCTCACGTTTCCATTTGTGCAACGAACCTTAGGATGCCATCGTTTTACATGAAAAGACTGCGGCCTTTCCAGGTTAAACAAAACTACCTCCCTGTTTGTTTACCGGTGTGTCTTCCCGCTCTGCTCTGTTGTTTTTGTTAGTTTGCCGAAAAAAAGACTTCGAAACTTTTCGTCGATTTTTTTCAGATATTAGTGGTATATCCTACACTATCATTGGAAGAAATCTGCACGAAACCATGTGATGTGCATTTATCCGCGTGTGGACAATTCGCACACCAAATTGTTTTGCATCTTTGTTATCCTTTACATAGCGGCTTTTCTAAATGCCGTTCTCATTACCAGGGCACATTCTGCCTTCCGCTCCATGCCCCCCTTCATAAATGTCTATAGGAACTCAACTGTTTTCTGCCTAGCCCGAATTCTCACCAATCGAGAACAGGTCGGAACTGAATTTCTACACAATCTTTCGTGTCTAGATTTTTTATTTCCCGTTTTATTTTTTACCACCATATTTTGTTTAGGTGACGAACGCATCGTTTCCGATTGAAATGCAGACACCCGTATACGCAAAAGTCTAAACAATATAATGCAACACAATACAGTGCAGTACAATACATTACTGTAGTATATGTATTCCTGTAGGCGTTGACGACTTTATGCCGAATCGGATCCGTCCTGTTTTCAGAATGTAGGAGAGTGCAGTTTTGCTGATCTCTGTAACTGCCAGATCTTCGTATAGGCTCATCTTTGTCTGTCAGGGGGTCACATCTTGCTCAGTTGCCTGATTCACCTCCAATGCCATTATTCTCATTCTATCTTTTTGACTGTCTATTATTATGTCGATGATACATTTGGTCATTCCAACATTTAAGGGGTTCACTTAATATGGTGAACATCGTATGCACAAGGCTAAGTAAACTCAGTAGCCTATCTATATGCCTAATATCACTACCTGTCGTCGGCCTTCATCATCCTTGTCGTTTTCACCGTTCTTGTTTCCGTTCGAATGAATTTGCGATACATGTGCTTGATGTGGATTGAGCGCATTGAAAATGCATTTGTGCTTACGTTATACTAATACTCCTTTTCGAATCAAATCTTGTGTATTTGTGATTGCTCGATTAATGTTGATATAAATACTTATTACTCTTAAAATGATCCCACGAGTTGAGAAATCTCAAGTTCCGTTTTACCAATCAGAAAATTTGCGTTCTTCATTTGTTCGCTTATGATTATGCCTATTTCCACGTTTGTTTAGCATCTCAAACATGCACATACGGATTATTAGCACTCAGTTCTTTTCGATAATTATTATCATTTACTTGTCAAATTCGACGCAGTTTGTTTCTCTCCAGACGAATATTTATCTGTTTTTACTTTGTTTTATTATACATTGACACTGGTTTTCGGTTCTTTGCGACATGCCGTTTTTTGGTTGCATCCTCGCACCACCAAATGGATGACGAAAGAACAACGTTAGGTTACGAATCAGAAGAATTACACTCCCTGCAACATTTAGCCATATCACCTAAGATCCCCCATCATCGCATCGGCACATCTCCTGGACCCCATCTCGGTAATCTAGCCCGACATACATACTGGTTATCGTGACATTCTTCTTGAAAAATGACGCACCTTGTCATTCCCGTTTCATGTGGTTGTGCTCCATGTAAAGTGCGTTCCTTGCTAGTCACCGAGCCGTGTTATGAAGATCGCTTTACTGTTCATCATATTCCAATGCTATTTTTGTCGTGTCGTTTCACAGGTCATTCTTGAAACTAAATGAAGTTACTTGTCGAATATCGTCGACTTTTCGACTTCAGTCTTCATAGTTTACTATTGTGCCTGTTCTCCAAGACTGGCAAACCATGAAATGACGCTTGTCTCTTTCTCTTTTTGACCACCGATTGTTTCCATCATCAGCATTATCCGACCAACTAGTTAGCTTTTTCAGTCTCACGGATTCATCCAGATTTACATGCTCTTCGCAGAATACCTTCATTTATTCTGTGAAAGAATATTGCGTCAGTAACCCAAAGGTCTATCAGATGTTCGTTTACTAGTGTAAGTAAACAAATCAAGTCGCCGAGTCATGGAGCCTTTTAAATTATGCGGTATCCGATCTACATTGAGACCAGGACGATCTCCATTTTAGATTTGAAGTTCGCCTATTTTTGTCCTTGTATCGCGGCCTTGGTCCAGTTGTTCTGCTACATTGCGTAGGAGGCCGGGATCCATAACCATATATCTTAGAGTGGCATGGCCTCATAAAGTCTTCATGGACCAGGTATGGTTCGAGCCGCGTGATACCATAGTGTTGTTGCTTGATGGTGACATTCTGTTTGTGAATTGTTTTGATTGGTTGAAAAAGCGGGCCTGATAATCCCCTCCAACCTGTTGTCTCAACCGTATATCCCAGCCCAACGAACCGCAGCTATTCTAAGGAAATTGTTTTGACGGGAAACCAAAACCTATTTTCGCTCGGTATCGTCAACCTAGGTGAGTGTTTTCTATCCGTTCAGGTTTTTCTCAATGTTTCGTTCTTCCGATTCAAATCTTTATTTGGTTCATGATGATCTAAACCCAGGCCTAACTACCCCTTCTACTTATCTTGCTATCGCGATTGTTCAGTATGGATGCGAAGTAAGATATGACAAATGGGAATCGGATTTGACCTCTTCCATCGTATCCCAACCTCTCAATTGAAACTTGGGGATCGGGATTATCGCCCTTTAGATATATTTGGAACCAAATGCGATAGTCCAGCCTGATTGGGATCTGCTTAGGTTCAATAAAAAAATGCGAAGTTATCTGTCGTTAAGCAAACCCAAAGAAAGTTGTTTACTTTTCCTACGGATTTTTTGTGATCTTTATTGTTTTGTGTTGTTGGCAGTAATCTGGGTTCTGACGCTTATCCGCTTATTTCTGTGTTCCTCTCTATCAAACGAAGTGAAATCATTATTCTTCTTTCGTACACTTCAGTTTTCTCATTTGAACGACTGTTTAGATAATTCTTTTTAATTCCAACGACATTTATCTGGGAAGTTTCTGAAGTACGTGCGTCTGTTAGATTCATCTGTACGCACATGTATACCGTTTCAATTGTTTCGGGAGCAGTTGTGGGATGTACAACGTAGTGAATCACTCCTTTGTTTATTTTCTTCTTTGTATTTCTCCTAAATCCCACTGCGCACGTATATTCAGCTGTGTCGGTGTGCTTCTACGTTATTTGGAATCAGAAAAGTATACACCAGAGCGTCTGTTCAATGATATTTCACGGTTAGAGTTAACTCAGGATGTTGCCGACCGTATCTACTGTCAGCTGCCGACACAAGAAGAGATGCGCACCTATTTGAAATATGAATTCACCGATCAGAAACCCGTGGAAGATTTAACCGACGAAGATCGTTTACTGTTGCATTTGTGCAAAATTGAGCGGCTTGGACCGCGGTTGGAAATTATTCTCTTCATGAATTCTTTCGAGGACTCGCTTAGTGCTCTCTGCCCGGTGAGTGTTCTCTTTCTCTCATATCTCATTCTCTATACCCTTTTAATGAGTAGGTCTTATTTTGTCCTTCCAGTTTGTACGCTTGGCCAATCGAGAATATGAATCACTTTCGTACATTCCGTTTTTGGTAAAAAAAATGCTAGGTTCTCCTATAAAACCCACGAATTAATTAGTTTAATTAGTACCACATCGGAACCGCCTGCAAGCATTATTCTCCAACGTTTATATGCACCGCATTTTTTTCGACAGTATATTTGTTCGTTTATCGGAGAGGGCATTTAGATCGATGTTGATAGAATTGAATACGAACCGAGGAATAAATTGGTGGAAACGATAACATAAGGTGGCAGATCTTCGCGTTTGCGCAGTGGATGTCACGACCTCATCATTTTATAGATTCCTAATAACTGTTCGGTTTTGATGAACTGATAAGTGGATCGATTACTAACCCACCGTTACAGTTAACCGTCCTGCAGTGTAATCCGGCTTAGGTCAGTTCAGTTTTTGTAGCCACCAGCCGTATAATTATGTTCTCTAGTTTTACATTATACTTTTCGGCCCGATCTACTAACCAATGGGTAGACAAGTCTAGGTTGTTCTGCAACAAATAACCAAAAACTAAGCAATCCGATCTAAAATAAACTTGAATTGGATTACCCGAGAGCGTCTTTGATCTTACTAACAGCACCTCCACCCATAATCACTATTCACATGCACGCCTGTTTGTGAGGCGATGCATTTCTTTTGTGGTCACGTCATAAAATATAAGTGAAACCTGTCACACGTTTATCCATTTTTGAAATCTTGGTTTGTCGTTGATTGGGTCGGTCGGCAAGTTTTACTTTCGTCCATTAGCGTGGTTGCATCATTTTCATTATGGTTCCCATCACATGCATTGTCTCAGTTTGGTTTTGGTTTTTCCCGATCGCATCAATAAACAGTGTATTGTTCTGTAGTATGCACATGGTCGGGATGCAACGGAACTTCTTCGAGGATAGATCGTGTAATATTTCCCTGTTGGTTTGCCTTTTCAACTAGTTCGTCACCTAATCACATGCACTGAACTATACGCAGTAATAATACAAAATAATTTCAGCTTCATAATGTGTCAGTGGGTTCTCCAATAGCTTACCATGGTTTAATGAGCATAAGTTGTAATTGAAGAGCAAAACCCCATATCAACCACTGGTACATGGACGATAAACTTCCAAAAGTATCAAATTCTGATGATAGTGACCTCGATTCTTCGTTATAACTATGATGATAGTTTTCTTTTATTAAATTTTAACTTTGTCGTTGACGTGTCCACTGCTAGGTAATTTTCGTGCTCAGTACCAGATTATCTATCTTGTACTTAGTCGGTGTTTTAATCACTGTAATTTTGTTCAAAAGCACACTTATTAACTATAAAATCAGGTAACATCCTTGTAAATGAAATAGATGCTCAAAAGTTCCGTTTTTTTCTGTTATGGTTGTCAAATTGGAATCAGATGAATAACTAAAACAACTTTTGGTATTTTGCCTGGAATGGAGGACGTTGCATGAACAAAATTGATCGTAAATCATCTTCCAGTACTTGCTTCGACAACCTAATGTCTATCGAATCTAAGTAATGTATGACTACTTGATCATATAAGCCGTCGTCTGTCATTTATCCAGTTTACGAACTGCAAAGTATTTTGGTTTAAATGTATGGTCAAGCCGGATGTACTGGACCCGGTCTTGGTAGTGTTGAGGTAGCATATGGCCGTCATTTACTCAGAGGACAGCAAACTTAGCATTACTGCTTAGCATATGATCACAATCAAGCTTCAGGTAGTGACTACTTACGATTAATAATTATACGCGATCTTAGGAATCAACTTCAGTGCATTCGATCTAACTGTTCGAAACAGTTTTTCCCCTTCCGATTACAAGTTCTAGAATCATTTTGCTATGCAACAACGCATCGGTCCATCGGTACCAAGACATCCAAACGTTTGAACCTTCTCGCAGCATAAGTTGCCTCACGCAAGAATTGGTTCCCTGACTTAAACTCACCATAGTATGTTTTAATTATCTTGATCGGGGGATGCACATGTCTTTTCAATTTAGGGAGGCGTCCAGATATGGTTCTTATAAACGCCAGAGACGTTATAGCACAGGACCTTTTTATTACACAATGTGATTTACGGCGAAGGGGTTAGACCCTGTAATCCATCTATGACATATAATATAGCATATGTATACATATATATAATATTATAGCAGGTTAGAGAATGATGTTATTTCTCGTTCAGGATGGCATTGGTTTGTTC
>LUCM01004698.1:0-32464 GCA_008360955.1 Fasciolopsis buskii | reverse complement strand
TCTGGGCTAGGCAATTTGATTGCAAACGCTTCATCACCTCTCGAGGTGACTTCGTCAGTGTTTTGTCACCTATACATATTATATATTAGTAGATTATAGTATTATATGAACAGCTGCTTATGAACTATTAACGGCCAACTCTTCAACTCCATCGGAACTATGCGTCGTTTTCTATTCGCATTTCGTCGGGAGGGCTTTCAACTGGTTTAGTTTAGCGTGTGGCACACCTTACATGGCAACTGGCGTCAACGTCCGACAGAGTAGCTCTCCGATGCGAGATTGAAACAAGTCTCGCCCAAATCTAACACACACGAGCCACGTGTCAGCAATTTTAAGTCACCTGTCAGGCGTACCGTAGACAGGCTAAAACAATTGTTGGTTTTCCCCTGACTTGAAAAGTTATGGCTCCGGATTCCACATTAAAGGTTCTCGCATTCTAGGTGGCATTTTTTGTTCTTTCGAGGCTCTGCGATCCTGCAATGATGCACAAGTTGTCGATACAATCAAATACCAAGATTGAACTCTATATAGGAGCAGAAGAAAGATGGGTTTGCACAGTTGACGGATGCCACACAGGCTGTGGTAGTGGCAACCTCACAAACGACCGAAAATCCCTAACCTAAGCCACTCTTTCGGTTCCACAAACTACTCCCCCGAATACCACATACAATGAGACACGTAAATCTGTGTAAGACGTCGTTGGTAGGAGCTCGGGAAAATAACCGCTGGTTGGTGATTGAATGAAGAGGGAATAGGAGGAACGAAGAAGGTCGTGGTCGTCGGGATTAGTTGGAATTTCTACCAATGATTAGGAGATGAGCGGTGTCCAGGAACGTGGATCGTCGCTCTTCATATATATATATATATATATATATATATATATATATATATATATGAACAGCTGCTTATGAACTATAACGGCCAACTTCAACTCCAATCGGAACTATGCGTCGTTTCTATTCGATTTCGTCGGGAGGCTTTCCAACTGGTTTAGCTCACGTGTGGCACACCTTACATGGCAACTGGCGTCAACGCCGACAGAGTAGCTCTCCGATGCGAGATTGAAACAAGTCTCGCCCAAACTACTAACACACCACGAGCCAGTCAGCATTTAAGTCACCTGTCAGGCGTACCGTAGACAGGCTAAAACAATTGTGGTTTCCCCTGAAATTGAAATTATGGCTCCCGGATTCCACATTAAAGGTTCCCATTCTAGTGCAATTTTTTCTTCACTCTCGATCCTGCAATGATGCACATAGTTGTCGATACAATCAAATACCCAAGATCTGAACTTATATTAGGAGCAGAATAAAGATGGGTTGCACCCAGTGACGGATGCCACACAGGCTGTGGTTAGTGCAAACCTCACAAACGACGAAAATCCCTAACCTAAGCCACTCTTTCGGATTCCCACAAAACCATCCCCCCGAATACCACATACAATGAGACACGTAAATCCTTTAGACGTCAGTTGGTCAGGAGCTCGGAAAATAACCGCTGGTGGTGATGAATGAAGAGAAGTAGGAGAACGAAGAAGGTCGTGGTCGTCGGGATTAGTTGGAATTCTACCAACTGATTAGGAATACTGGTCCATGGAACCCGTGGAAAACAAAAATGCTGGGTCAGGCGGGCTGTCTCTATTCTTTTTCAACGGTGATGGCGAAGTCCTAGAATTTGGGTTAAAAAACCCCCTTGGGTAAGCGCATTCATCTCGACTGATGCGAATCAGAAATTGTGCCGATTCACAAGAAAGGTGTAAAAACAGGAATTAGTTTCATCATTATCCATCACATCGTTACACGACAAACCGACGCACTTTTGGCGCCAACCCTACATCCGTTTGTCGAGGAGAGGTCGATTTTACATTGCAGTAGTAAGATATTTCCTGTTGTAAATCTGTAAAATATGGCATTTGCTGATCAAAAATATCCGAAGATTTTGGATGTTTGGGCATCAGCATCTGCGTTTAGTGTTGTCAAAACATGGTGAGAGTTTTATTGTCTCTGATTAGGTATAGTCTATTGGGTCATATAGTTCAGTCTTTAGAACAGGTATGGAATTTAAGGTAGTCGGGACATGTCACACGCGGCCCCATATTGAATTCCTCGGTATACACTGTTCTTCGGGGCAGACAGCGATAGGAAAGTGAATCAAAGTGATCAGTACGTGCTTTGGTGAAAATGTATGAAAATAGTAACCAGTATATCAAGCTGGATTGTGTTGGAGTCCACGGGATCCCCGATGCGATAGCTGGGAGACCTTGGATAATCTGACTAAACACGACATTGAATGGCGTTTGTATGTTTGAAATGTTCCGGGTTCTCTGTGTTTCCTCTGATTTTTGCTTTTATGATTTTTATTTTACTATTGTTTGTCGGTTGCGAGTAATCAACCAAAAATAGAGCACGTCAATCCATCGTCAGTGGTTATTAAAACCGAGCTGAGCTAAGCACTGTAGAGTCTGCTGAACAGAGGAACACTATATGTAAGTGGGAATAATTGCATCTTTTCTGTCCGAAAGGTGCTTTCCCCCTTCTAGTACCTGTGGATAGAACTAAGGCGCTCTTTGGCTTTGTGTAAGGATGATCGATCGGCGCATGAGGTCTACATAAAATTTATAGCAGTCTTTCTGGTCCCTTTACCCGAATACAAGTTATGATGTGCAAAAGATTCCTTAGCAAGAAAGCTTTGAAAGCTTGCTTTGCCGTATGCTGAACAGCCGTAATCACAACCTCCACGATTCGCCACCCACATTCGGCTATTTACAATCGACTCATCAGTTATGTATCAAGAAAACTAAAAAATTAATGGACGATGAGTAAACCACTCCCAGCCTAGTTGCTGTACCGTTGCTTTTTGGAAAAATCGGAGTCAGTGTTCGTCTTAATCTCGTGGGCTGACCAATGACAATTAGATTGTTGGTTAACTTTATGCAGCCTTGTCTGTAGTCAAACACAAAACGAGATCACTCTTAGTCACTCTACGACCTACGTCTTAAAGACGCAATTTCCTCCACAAGCCTTAGATGAGACAATAATGGTATGAATTCCCTTGTGTCCTCATTTCACTTACTGTCATCTTCCCGGCTACCAGTTAGAGTTACCACTATTTCCCGTAACAAGCGATTAGTGCCGATGGAACAAAACTCGATGGTTCGATGTGAACACAATGATCATGTTTAAGAAAGATTGTACCATAGCTCCCTAGAAGTCACACTGTTTTTGTGGTCACTAAATTCACCTGGAGCACAACTGAGCGAAGATCACTGAAGATAGACTTTGTAGGCAGAAAAGGTTTGTTTATTTACTCTCAGATTCTAAATGCTTTTTGGCAGTGTTTCCCTAACTAAAGGTCCTCCCTCGTCGCCCAGCTGATTCTTCAAGACTTTTAACGAAACTGCCGGTGGTTCTTTTTACATCTAACGAAATTCATACTTGAAAAAGACTGAATAGGTTACAACCCGTTTATTGGTTCAGGAAATTCAGAAAGGCCGTTGCAGACCAGGGGAAAATAAACAGCCTTTGTCCTACCCATCGGACAGCTGATCACAAGACTGAGTGACGGCAAATTAAGTATAAAGAATTGATGTGAACCCCGTTCCTCCATACAATTCCATTTGCGCTCTCAGTTTCTCCCCATTTTATGTATGCGATTTTTTGCTTTTCATTGGATATTCATATCACTCAGTACGTTTCTGATCACTGGGCAACTTATCCTTGATCTGATTATTGATATCCCTTCTAGCCGTTTCGTAATTTCTCATTGAAATTTGTTGATGGCTAGTAGGCCACTGCTTCATCTTGGATCTGGAATTAATATGGCCCGCAATTGCTATAGCGTTTTTCCCTAACAGACCGCGTAAAATCCAAATATTTTGTCGGATTCTATTCCCCATTGTGTTCGCTGTTGAATCTGATGCGTCAATAGTTGCGCGAAACAGTAACTTATTACACATGTGTTATGGGCTTTCTCTCTTCCCCAACTCGTCTGCCTCTGGTTGTCCGAGATCTCACTCACAGTGGTTTTCCCATCCTGTTCCACACTGCGCTCGTTGTTTTCCTTTTTAGCAAACGACTACCGTCAGCCTAGGGTTATCTCCAGCCCATTTGTTTCAGTTACAGGCATCTATCTTCACTCCCTCCCCCGCCCACATGTCGCTGAGTCATAGAAACACCTGTTTTTCCGTAACATGGGTATAAAGAAACGTGACTACCTGAGACAGCTAACAACCCTTCTCTCACAGTCCTTATTCTCATTCGTAAATCGAAGAGTAGCAAGCCAACATTTGGCACAATCTATCCCCCTTGACCATTCTAGCCCGAAAGCATTTTCTGCAATATATATATATATATATATATATATAAGCTATATACATACTTGACCAATGATAGCCAAGCGGATTAAGCACCTGTCGCCCGAAAAGGTGAGGCGTTCGAAATTCAGGTCCACCGGTCACCCTAGTGGTGAACGGCAATTCGCTATCGCCCGGCTCGTTACCACACCTAACCTATTGGGACCTTATGTGATTCTGTGCCGCCTCAAATTTCAGGGTTTAGTTTACCTGCTCCCCGTCCCGCTTCATCGTTTTTGGGGAAGACCTGATTTGGTGAGAGGCATTCGACCAGAGTTAACGGAACACTTGCTCTGTCTCCAGTTAAAGCTGTCGAAAACTGCTTGCTGTCATTGAGGATGACATCGGAATTCCGATTCGCCTAGACGGAAGCTCGTGGCGAGTTGGTACCGCTGGTTCCAGTTGGTAGGCCCGGGTTTAAACTCTGGGTGCGATAGAGGATATCCACTACTGATAAGACCTAAGGAGAGCGAAACTCGAGCCTGATGCTTTCCGAGTGTAGGACTGGCCAAATCACCGTGAAAGATAACCCCCGAAGGGGAGTCAGTCAAGCATAGGAGCGTCAATCCCATACGCTTCATAAGTAATTGTAAATTATGTACAAATCATATTGACTTTTTGCAAAACCGTTTATTTCGTTACAAAAGACAATGAATTGTAAGGAGATAGTATTTAGTCATTACCTGTCACCTGCAAATGTCACTTCACTTTTACTTTTTCTTTATCCTTATTTAGGTTTTATTTAATAACCACTGACCGCGCATAAAAATTTTCATCTGTAATCCGCTTTCAGAAAATAGCAGCAGTCAGTTCAGTTTCAGTGGCTTTGAAGAAGAACGAAAAGTTCCGAGCCATATTAGAGCTAATTTTGGCATTTGGAAATTACATGAACAGCTCCAGACGTGGGATCGTCTATGGGTTTCGATTACAAACACTGGATGTGGTAAGCTGATTCGCTTATACTCACTTTTTTCTCCTACATTTTGTGGTTTTATTGTTGATGATTAAACGGATGGCTAAATCCCCCGTAGTCCGTTTACCATTAATTTGCAGTGTTAGCTCAGATTCAACATGACGTTTGCTTCATACCAGTCTGACAGAGAATGTGCTGTTTTCTAAACTATAGGTCCAATCTCTCTAACCAGCCCTAAAGGTATATTCGTCTCACTCCTGCTGGATCACAAGTCAAGGTATTAATATTTTTTGTCACATCATGGATTGACCTTTGCCCCTGCCCATTCTTCAATCGCTAGCTAACTGACAACAACCATCGCCATCCTATTTCCGAATTTGCCCAGTCTCGTCATTAGTGATATGATGCTTCACCATACCTGAACAGCGGCGCAAAGACATCGATAGTGTTCGAATATCATACAGCCACAACAAATATTCCACTCAGCTGTACATAATTGCCAAATAAAATCATGATAACGTACAGCCCATTTACTTCCTTCACTCACTATGCAGTAAATGCACAATATTTGTTGAAGGCGGCAGCCGTGTGAAAGCTGTCGAATGATAAAGTAGCTTGCAACGGGCCGAGCCGAACCCGCAACATTCACTTTCTTATCTTTTCGTACCGGTGTTACTCGTGTTCATTAGGACTAAGCTCGTTGGTAGTAGAACAGCAAACCTCTTATCATTCTAAAACTGGTCTGTTTGGCCAGGCTCAGACAAACTGCTGAATTGTTATCATGGTACGCCTTGCGGTTTTACACTCTTCCGAGTAACACTCGAATGTTTAAATTCGAGTACCAAAGTATCGAATGTCAGGAAATGGAACAATGAAATATTTTATGTAATAAGTCCTGCATTTTTTCTGGGGTCCTGCACAGCTAGAACTAAAAAACTGACAAACCTGGAAACGTCGCCAGAGTATCATCACAAAGATATGAAGTGATTGCGCTGTGGTAATAGCTTGCATAGGAAATACCGCTGCGTGATGGTTAGCAGGAGCTAAACGAAGGAAAAATCTGTGGTCTTAGTTCGTTCATTTGTTAAGGATGAATAAGTGAATGGCACAAGTAATCGAGTGCTATAGGTAAAGGAAAGTCCTCTTGCATTTTTCACATCTAACAGTTGACACCGCGAGCGTAGGTCGAGCTGGCGACCTTCCGCATACTCGGCAGATCCCAAGTGACTTTGCAGCAGTTGCATATTAATTGTTTAATGTCAGGAAGACAGCGTTGTCTGAGGCTAATGCAAGAGGTTACTGAACCTAGCCTTCATGAATTTAGATTCCCAACCAGTTCATTAGTTATCTACGATAGGCGCCTGTCAACCAGTCGAGCCAACAAATACTTCCATGCTGCCGAGATGGATGGCCTTTCAACTGTTTCGTCCATGACCTCTAAAATGGCGGTGGGGAACACGTGCATGGAACCACCGACGGTGGTGAATAATTAGACCAGCAGGTATTTATAGTTACCAACACTGCAATGGTAATCAAAGTACAGTATGAGATTGTTTTTGTGTCCGACTCCGTGAGAATGAGGGATTCTAACTTTTGAACTGGTAGGAGACTAAGCGACAAATTGATAGAACATGGCTTGAAGACTGCGGCTAATTTCAGGTAATATCTTACCATAGGGAATCTGTAACAAGCGTCAAAATGCTCTCTGATGTTAGGGTCAGTATGACTGTCTCGGATGGCGCTAGTACAGTAAGTAATTTCGGAGCCTTAGTGATTAAATGTAAGCCTTGTCCCTTTAAACATGAGAAAATTACGGAGGAATGGTAAACCTAGATGTTTCATCACTCAAAATGTTCAGAGGATTGGCCGCATCTGGTTGGTCTGTTTGAAAGAAGCATATTTATTGCAAGTTGATTCCATTATTCCATTGGTGCGACAGTTTAGCACCATTCGTGTTCGCTATACCTTGTTCTTTAACATATTCTGATACTTTGACCTTGAACAAAGCAGTTCGACATTTAGGTTCTCATAATCACGTTTTGCTTGCGCTGCATGCACGGCTCTCGCTCAACTTGTCTCCGGCTCTCTTGACTGTTCCACGATCGCTTGGTTTTGTTTCGTTTGCCGCATGTGACTCATGCGCACAGCTTATCCGTATTCACACACAAACGCAAACACGCCTGTGTAAACACGGGCACAAAAACACTAGCCCGGATCCATTTGACAGGCTCGTGTTTCATGCGCACTCTTGTGCCCTCAATCTGGCCCGAATTTGTCTGGCATTCGACGCAAACGCCTTGTTTACTTCCTAGACAGGAGACAGTTTTGAATCTCAGCCTCGGCCAGTCATCCCTTTCCTCGCGCATGCACCTGTTCGATTACCTGTCTGTCTTGCAAACAATTAACCCGATTCATGTCCACCGTCCGCTTATTGTAGACACTTTGAAAGCTCCTACTTTAGCTCTCGATCATGCCTACGTTTTGGTCACCCTTACTATAGAAGCGTATTTGTGTGCATGTGTTCTTCCGTGGTGGGGTAATTCATTTTGGCCATTCACCATCCGCAACAGTTGTGGCCCGTGATTATATCTACTGGCTTATCATTTATTAAAATCAATCCGCCTTTTCCTGAAATGTCATCATTTCTTTATTCACTAGTTCACGTGTTGAACTTACGGTCGCCTTACTACTTGTTATTTCAAGCATAATAACGGTATTCAATCCTACTTCCGTTTGTTGTTGAAGGCAACTTAGAAACAATGTCGTAAATACCATTTATGTTGTTTTGGGCCTACTGTCCACTAACAGTCTGCAGTACGTCTTCGTTCTGCGAAAATTTCATTTTACGGGGGATATTCTGGAATTCATGAGATGGCTTATCAGAGACTATTACATTTCGGTAGACCTGAATCTCAGTTGCTGCAACCACAATGATAGGATTTGGCCTGTAACCCAGCTTCATCAGTCTTAACTAATCAAGTTGCCAACATGGTCCTGTAATCGGTTTTAAGGAATAATCGTGACAATCAATTGTGAAAACATTAAAACTCCACAGGTGTACTTGATTGAATCGAGCGATGAGCTCTCCGATTTGAGTCCATGAGTTCCGAAGCTATCTAACTACCGAAACTTTTTGAGGAAATCTCCATCAATTCTTTGTTGCACCGTCTTTTTCTCAAATGTATGCCATCGTTGTATCCATGGCGTATGGTTTTGGTTTTAAACACGTAATCAAATTTACTTCTGATCCGAATTCGATTCCCCTAAATGTTATGATTAATCCAGATGAACTTTCTCTCACTCGATCCAGCTGTCAGAAACCAGGAGTGTGGACAAATCTTGGACTCTTTTGCACTACCTTGTAGAAACTATCGAGATCAAATTTCCGGCTCTGTTGAACTTTTATGAGGAACTAGGTGATGTGGCCACTGCTTCTAAAGGTGAGGTCTTTAATCCCTGCATATCAGCGTTTTCTCTTTACATTGCAAAATTAATTACTTGTTTCTCTATCCTGGATATTGTCCATCGCTTTGTTTAGCGTATTTTGAAATACAACCTAGCGAATGCTGGTCTAATATGGTTGGATTACTAGTCCAAGCCCTAACACGTTCGCGCTTCAGTATCTCGTCCTGCATCAGATGAAATACGAGGCTATGCCAAGAAGAGATTGTGCTGCTTTACCGCACAAGTTAAGTAAGCGCGTGGTATTCGCAGTAGAGTTTACCTATCACGTGTTGTGAAAGTTTAAAAACTAAGCGCGTAAGTAAGACGATTGGCCGCTCCGATCCGCACATCGTTACAATATAATGCATAATTTCTGTCCTTATTTACGCACGACGACTGAGTGAAACAATAAGGACCACTTCCTATCGGGGTTTTCTTCCTATCATTTCCAAGAGGAGTAAACCGTGATCAACAGCAGACACGAATAGTTAGTCAATGAGCCTGAGTTCACCGTTCAAACGGATGCCCGTGTCATGCATTTACCATTTATATTTTCTTTTCTTATAGCAGTATTATGGCTTCAAGTACCACGGAAGATCAGAAAAGTATCCGCTGTCGGTTTTTGCCGCAGCGTATTTTCACTAAACAAAAGCTCCGGTAATTATATTATTAGTGCGAACGTATCCAATAGCAAAGCTCATGGAAGACTCGTTTACTACATTATGTAGGATTCAGCTCAAGAGGAAATATTCAGTTGAAAATTGACTCGGGTCGTGTATTTTGAACGAAAGAAATGTGTATATGTTGATGATTTCAGTACCAAAGGCATTATTTATTTTCGATGTGCATTTCTCGCATTCTCTTTCATGTACGTTGATAGGTAAATTGTTTACACCAATATTCGTTGTATATCCTGGAAGATGTAACTCGAAATAGCTAACGATAATCCAAACGGAAAATCGGTACGGCAGATAAATTAACGTGGGAGAAGCATATTTTGATATGGAGCCAGGTAGTTCTTTTCTAGTATCTTATACCGTTTGTAGATTTTAAATGATTGCTGATTCAATCCATAGGTTCAACCAAGATGGAAAATCACAAGTATCGGCAACGATGCCGGAATAATTAATCTAATTCGTTTTCATTCACCGTTGTTTCCAGATGAAAGAGAGAAAAATCGTGTGAGATTAAATGTGTTCAACAACTTTGAAGGGCCTAAAGTCAGATTAAATCCGATGAGGAGGTTTTATGTCAAAGAGATTCACATGAATAAAGTACAGTATGGCGTTGAATGTGCCAAAGTGGTTGAAACCGAGTATATGGAGAACGCAAACATGCGTATCAAAGTCGTTACTCGTTCCAAGATGCTCTTCTCTCCAAAAATAATTCGCTGCCCATGTTTGCTGTAAACGGCAGTCAAACGTTGGATCAGTGACGAAACCAGCAGGCAAACTATACCGTGTCGTTCAGTCAGTTCGCAGTAAATTGAGCAATGTCGAAAGTAATAGCTTCCGTCGGATATACGAACACTTATTCTTTCTCTTTGTCTTAGCATATTTTGTGGCAATGGCAAGAAGCGCCTATATATTGTATGTAAGTGTACGTTTAATGCTTGTAACTGTAAACAGCAACGCTGTGTACCAGGGAGAGTAGCATGGGATACGGAACGAAGCAGAATGGCCACATACCAAAACTACAGTGTGTGAGCGAACGTCCTATTAAAATGGGAGAACCAATCAGATAAAAAGTAATAGGTACTCCAGAATCAAGCAGCCGACCAAGTTGGCGCTAATGCCCGCATCAAATCACCCAGACACAAAGGGGATGAAATCACAGTTGATATTTCAATGCAATTTTAGGTACATTATCCACCCCGATTCCCTGTTACCCGGCTCGTTACCACGCCTAATTTATTGGAATCCTATTTGCTTTCATGTCACCTCAAGTTTTTGGGGCATAGCAGCCGGTCCTCGCTCTCCTGTAGCGGACCATGTCCCTCTCATTTCTTTCATAAGTGGAATATATAATAAGAACGAAGTAGAATCCTGAGTTAAAGTTGGCAAGATAAATTATTGGTTTATGACTTCCTCACTTTCAGTTAGCTATATTTTACGGAACAATCTTTTGACTTGAAAATCGCACATCTTATTTGAATAACGAACTGCGAGTTCGATTCAATTTTTCTTCGGCTTTCGAGGTAGCCGTTCGGTAGAGATTGTCGATGCATTCTGTGTCAGACACATTTTGTGGGCACCTGAATCACATTCTACCCCGAAGTCGCACCGATTATGTAATGCCGTTTTTACACGTATTTATAGGTTGCGAAACGTTTATAAGACCACCCGTAGTTCTTATGTATTTTCGGTTTGATTCCACTGCCATTTTATCTGGAACACCGAAACTTCGAATACTTGTCGCACAGCACATCTGCCCACTACTAGTCTCATGAAAAAGATCGACTTAATTTGGATAGAACTTAGAATATTATGTATAAGATCCTTTGAAGGGATACACAATGCTTTTAATGCGAATCCAGGGAGAGAGAGAGAGTAAGTGATTTCATTTCAGGAAATATAACATTCTTTGTTTGACACTAGTCATGCAAATCGCGTGTTTACACTTAGAATCGAAAATGTCAGAAATTGTGCCTCTTATTTCATTCGATTTTCAATAACAGATTTTGCAGTTACTCTTTCGTGTGAGGAGACTTAAGACCGCCCTTTAACATGACTATGGAAATGATTCCTCTTAGCCTCTAGGGCAGCTCAAAGGAATAGACTCATTGCAAGATTGAATCAACTAAACTATTGGACGACTTTGCGAGCCATCTGGTGGATATCGAAGGCTTTGGCGCCAAAGTGCACTCAGTTTCGATTTAAGCGTTAGGCAAATAGTACAAGTGCTCCGAGTCTTACTCTGTTAAAAGCGTCTGATGATGCCAAAAATTCCTCTGGAATGGCGCTGAGTCCTAGGCAACAGTATATATATATATATCACCAGAATCGAATCTGTAGCAACAGGAGTGTGCATGGAAGCTCTTCGTCGAAGAGTCCACAGAAGAATCACAACTGTGATTCATTGATAATTCTTTGTCAGTTGGGCTGAGCCAAACTTAGGAACGAGGGCAGAATGCCCCAGAATATAAGTATGTATATATGAAAGCAGGAAGTAGTATCTGGATGCGTAAACGAATATTAACAAGGATGTTCTTCCTGCCTATTTTCGCGATCTCCGTCGTTTGTCTTAAATGATACCTGAGACTGATTGGTATCAATTTTCTTCGATTTCCCGTCCGCACTGAGCGCGCGTTCCTTTGTCACAAAATGCAAAGCTGTATAGAATATTTTTGGACGCGAACAACTTGAATAGTTCATCGTGCACTCACAGTGTTGGTTTAGGTAATGTGAAACTTTGTATGCTTTTTTTGTCCCAGCCGAGTCTGGTTCGTCTAGGGGAAGAATTGGTTGGAAGAGGGAGATTTACTTCGTTGGAAGGTTGTTTCCCACCATTTGGTCGTATATTGAATGAAGTACCATCGTAAGTACAAAAGGCTCAATTGGCATTGACAAATTCGAGGCGTTGGCGAGACATCCGGTTATCGACCAAAGGTCGATTCAGGAACATGGTCATCCAGTGCAGAAGATCTGCGTCGACTATCCATGTCTGAGCACGGTCGTCCTCCTAGTAATGGCAAAATATGTTGATGGAATTTCCTCCGTAATTCGGGAATTATGTGTACGTTGCTGGGTCTTCTTCCTCTTTATAGTTGTTTAACATATCACCTTGGTATCGATCTTTCACTGTTTCTGATTCTCTCCTTCCTTGAGTAAATGGTGATGTGAAGTAGCGATCGAAACCAGAGGACCTTGGTTCAAGGTTAATAGTGGTAAAAGATGAACCTGTCCGAGCGAATCTACAGTGCTTAGTTGAGTTGGTTCAGATTTCTTCCGCAATGACTGGTAGCAGTGCGCGACAGCTTCGAAAGGACATACGACTGTCGAATACCTCCTACTAAATCATGTCTTCTTCACAGGATGACCAAACGTCCTCGTTAGCTTACTTCCCATTTGATTTTCACATATATCTCACAGTTACCTGCAAGTAGTGTGAGACAGTCAGCCAACCATAACAACCTCCATCCCACACTACCCACAGATAATTATGTTATATATATATATGTATTTAAGGTTGTATGGGAAGAAACAGTACGGCGGTCAAGGATTTACCATTTTCTCTGAGTTTGGAAAATGTCCTGCAAACAGACTAAAACAAAGTACGGGTAATATTCGTCCGCCGATTGATTGGGTTCATGGTAAAATGAGTTGTAGTTGTTGGTTCTAACTCCCACCTTAAGTACGTGGTGTTGGCTTATTAACCATGTAGTTTTTCACAGTATGCTTCAAATGGTTTTCTTTCACTGATTCTTAGAATCCGTACATGAATAGGTGCGTTTCCAAGTAACAGAATCCTCTCAATTTAGCGAGAATGACTTATTTTGACACTATGCATCTTGCGACCAACCGTCGTCTTGGTCTTTTAGTTTCCGATGCACTTATTGACGTGTTCAAACCATCTCTTTCAGTTCCGATGGAGACACTTACTTCGGATGTGGCTGCTATTGTTTCTGGAATGGCACAAGCTGACAAGGAGTCAATCTTGGCTGGCCCAACGGGTACACCTGATCGTCTCACTATATTTGTTACGACAAACAAGACGCGTGTCGATTCCATTCAACAACAAGCAGAAAAAGCTAAAACTTTATTCTCCCAAACAATCGAGTGGTTTGGTGAAGCTCAAAACAAGCCTAGTCCAGAGACCTTCTTTGGATTGATCTCACGGTTTATCGAAAATTTCAAGGTGTGTGGTGGGATTCCTGGGATTCCTCATCTGGGAAATCTGATTCGGATTTTCTCTTGGACTCTTTATTACTAATTCACAATGAGTTCCTATCTATAAAATTAAATTAGGTCAATTCCGTTGATTCCTATGGCAATTAACTATGCTTCTCTGGTGTTGACTCTACCTCACATTACCATCTACTCAAAAGTTAAAAGAGAATGAAAAACGGTGAACAATCGACACCAAGTTAACCATATAGAGATGTGCCCATGTTTTGGAGTGTCCCGTCTAGCAGAAATTGAAGATTTGATCAATATAACCCCGGCCGGGTTGGGGGCCACTTTCATTCTCACGCGTACACTTTCCGCGAGTACAAGATTGTCGGTGGAGGGTGACGCCCGCGAGTCTTTTGGATGGCATAATTGCCAAGCTTCTTCCTCTGTGATCTTTTAAATTGGTACAGTCCACGGTCCACATCGGTCCTTAGTTGTGTCTCTCCTTGCCTGCGATGATCGGAGTTTTGTAAACTCCGATATCAACACTTCGTCACCGTCCCTGAAGAAGGGTGAAAACAGACCTGGTCCGCCTGCCCTATAGCTTTTAAGAAAACGTACTTCCCTCATCACCTTTTTTCTGATGGAGGACCGGTATTTACTCGCATTGTTTACCTTTCATGTCGAATCGGGCTGAAGTCCCCTTCCCAGTGCTCTTGTCGCTGCTCCTAAAAGTGAACCGTATTCCTTGATTCCCTCGCTTATATTTGTCATCAGTATATCAGTATTCCTAAGCAGTCGGTAAAGGTTGCATCCATTTTCGATTGTTGCAGGCTTTCCCGTTTCCCTGCACTTCTCTGCCCATTACTGCTCTCATACACTTCTTAGGCCCAGCTGATATCGCAGATTTTTGTAAGTCTTATAATGTAGGGCATTCGGGGGAACGGATCTGCGAGCACCCAAAAGAGCAACTAAAGTCGATGATTCACCCTCCCTTTCTTGGGCATATATGATCTGTATTCTTTGTGGCAGTTGCCGGTAAATGCAGGGCCTTTTTTATTTACTTTCAGTGTTCGCTCGGATCCCGGAGATTTTGTTTTGGTCATACTCTTGCTGAGAGCTCCGGCTGGTACTGAAGTTGGTGGTTGCCGTCTAGAATCAGCTGTTCAGAACATGTGGCTTTCGTGTTGGTGTGATGGAGCGAAGCATGATCTGAGTCCACCGGTGTGAACCAAAGTGATCGGCAACCTTCCATTAATTCATGGCACCAATGACGATGTGATCAATCCGATTCCAACGCTTTAAAGGCAAAGAAGGCGTCAGTTGAGCAGACTTTGCTTTCCATGAAAAAATTGATCTCCGATAAGCCGATATGCCGTCCCGTCTCCGTTAGGTATCTAAGTTGGGCGTTAGAGTAAGCAGTAGTGACCATAACGTCCGTTTAACGCACACTTCAGAGTACTCCAGAAATTTCCTGTAGTAGTCGTCTTTGACTTCAAGTGAGCTGCAGTCAATGAAAGCATACACAGATATGACGAACAAACAACGTCGCTTCAATCGACTGCTGTTGAATATGTACAGAACCGTTCACCCGAACTGCAAACGACCGACTGTTGACTAGGATCCAGTCTGACGGTGGACGCTTGACTGTCGTGTTCAGTGCGATCCCAATACCAGCATGGTCATGAGCGCTGGAAACCGATCACCTGACCTGCGAAGAGCAATGTGGGGGAATGAAGTTTTCTCTGGTCGACGATTGTTGATCATGAAAGTGGGGTCTTGTGTGCATGTTCCGGAGATGCATCACACATCTGCTTTAAATATTTCGTCAGTTCTTTCTAGAGCAGCTTGCTGCCCTATCTGAGTAAACGTGTGGACGTTGAAAGCAGTCAAGTGAAGCGGACACTTTGGATGAAGTAGTGCGATCAATTCATTTTATGCTCTTCTATTGATGCATAATCTATCGAACCGCGGATGTTCTTAAAATCTTCGGTGATCTCATTATTGGAAGAACGATGGTTGTCAAGGTTCAATATAGGGTGAGTGCTGGAGGCATTTGAGCGAGCAATGTTTCATGGTATCCCACACCTCCGAAGGGGTTTTTCCTTGAGAACTCTAACCGGAGTCTTTGGCTCAAAATCCCGATCCACAGCGCAGTGGGACGTTGACGCGACCCGATAGCTCTGAGAGGAGCTCTACATATTACTACACATTCTTCTCGAACCATAGGGTAGTACGGTACTGATTACCCTGCGCGATGGCCAACGCAGTGTGGGATTTGTTTGTACTGTTCATAGAGGTTCTGGACGAATACTGCTAGGGAGTCCAGCTACTAAGCAGAAAGATGATTAGAGTCCTCAACCAAAAACCTTTGGTTCTAACACGAATCTGCTTAAATTAATTATTCTTCCATTCATTTCTCCGATTGAATTGGAAGCTCAACTCAACCCTTAATCTGGAGAACGAGAAGGACATCACCCATTGATCTTCCAGGTTGAATCTTTAGCTCTCTATATAATGAGAAAGTAAATTCTGTTTTCACTCTCGGTTACTGTTCGAAAAAGTGAATATCAGTGACAGAAATTTTAATCGCTAATTCAAGTCATTGAAACGCCGGATTGCTTTCGATCGATGTGATCGATTTTGTATGGCCACATTTACTTTATCCCTGACGATTTAGTTAGTAGTTACTACGACCCCTTCAAAACCGGCTGTTTGCTTCATGCCTCCACTCCGATGATCGTAAACAAACCAGAAAATTTGATTCTCAGTAATACGTTTCGCATAAGGGTGGATGAACGAAATTTCCCCCGAGAGCATGCGACCGATTTCGCGGTTATTGCCGCTCTTCAGATTTGCGTACTCGGTACTCTCCTGTCAAATCATCCCTATATTAGTGCGCTGGTTTCTTAGTTTCTCACTAGAATCTCATTTGAATCGTTAGGAGCTTGAATGGATGGTAATTCCATTTAAAATTCACATGGTGATTCGTCGGTTCATCCATCTGTATGCGGGACATACTACTGAGAAGAGAAACCACTACTCTCGGGCCTTGTGTTCTCTTTCTGAAGGTTAGCCTTGCCTGACCGACGAAAATCCTTCGACGAATCACCATGGGATTCCTTAATGGATTTATCATCCTCCCACGAATCAAATGAGGTTACAGTCGGAAAATGCTATCTTCAAAATATCGCTACTATCAAATAACGAGTATTATAATTTCAGTCGTCCGATTTTGGGTAATCGAATGGGCTACTATTTGGATGCGATAATAAATGCTTTTGGATTCACGCATAAAGTTTTCTGGTTTCTCTAGATGGAATTCAGTATCTATCTAGACACAACATCCCCTGCCTTAAAGATGTATTCTTCCTTGATAGAAAGCCGTGGTGGACAATGATAAACGACGCAGAGCAGATGCGTTACGGATGTTAACGGCGGCAACCGGTGATGCGACGAATTCCACTCCACTGCCCTCTCTGCCCAATGTGCCAATACCGAAAAGGCCAAAAGATGTAAGTGCATCCCATTTGTTTTTGTCTTATGCTTCGCATCTTTTTGCGATGCAAATTTCTAACCAAAGAAACAATAATTAAATCATCAGTTCCAAAGAGAGTACGGAGTGAATCAAAAAGATGTTTCCCCACGTGATGTGCTATATGGAAATATGTATCTATCAAAACGTAGCGTTATCGAGGTGAAGCGAGCGGTCAGCCCTGGCAGTCCATTCGTTGGCTCTTCATTACTTCTGACAACGATGTGTTCTTGTCAAGTACATATTTCCTTAGGGAACACGATATATTTTACTTTATAACCACCAATATTGATAATCGTGTTTTTCTTGTATGTTCATCTTGCTGTTGCGTGTGATGTATCTGTAGCTAGAAGACATTTATTTTTACATTTTTGTTAGTTTGCGTAAATTTAAATTATCCATATTGTATCTCGTGAATTCGGTTATTCTTTCTTCTAATGGTCATCATTGACGCCATGATTTGGTAAAGCTTTATTGGACTCATAAAAAACTTCCGTTTTCAGTTACAGTACAGACATTCCACGGCAGTTTTTAACTACTCAACCTATTGCTCCAATTCATATAATAAGACCGTTTGATTTCTCTGTCATCCGCTTCTGGTTCCGTTTTATAAAACCAGGACCAAGAGATTCAGGTTGGTCTGAAAGTTTTTCATGTCTTGCCCTGTCCTGATTTTCCGCTTCGATTGTGCATCGCGAAGTTTGGTGATCAGATTGTTAATCCTTCATCAATTGATGCTGTTTACTGTAATACAAACCACTGTGTGTAGTGTGCAGTGTTCTCGTAACCCTTCAGAAGTTTATGATGAACCCTCGTCCACGGGGGGCTCAATCCATTGTCCTTCACATCGATGGAGATTCTAGCCTCACGATTACTCACTTTCACCCATTTCCAGTTGAATTATATCGCTTATCATTCTTGGTGTTGCCGTGTTTTTTTTTGTCTCGAGATTGACCAGTTGGCTTAAACGTCTGAGCAACCATTACGATAAATTTCCCTTGTTTTTCACCTTGTTCACAACAAATCAATATGCCTGATTCATCGACATCCACTCCGAAAAACAGTAAAATGATTCGTTCGTTTTTCCACTTACCCACTGCAATTGTTGCAATCTGTTTATGTGGTAGCGCCAGCTGCGAAACACGAACTTTCCGCTCATTGATCTCTTGTGATCTAAATAGAGTAGGTTCAGTGTTCTTCCCATATTATTTTCTCTAGTGAATTATCGGTACACCTTTTTCAATCTAATTTAGCTGAATAATACTGCACTTTACTGACACTGCATTCTCAACGATTAGGTTTGAGCTTGTGAAAATAAATCCTCTTTCTTACTGCTTGTCTCATACTCTTCGTATCACCGGGGTTTGTGGTACATGCATGATCTGTTCTGCTTATTTGGATATTTTTCATTGTCCCCTAAAATCGCGAATAATTTCATTTAAACTTCCGTAAATTATTATGAAGGATAATCACCATGTGATTTATGTTCAATAGATGAAGCTCACATCATTTGTCATCGTCCGCTTCTTCGTCATCGTGACACAAATACTTCTAATCCAGTTTTACCACTCACTTGGATTTTTTCAGTGACTGAACCCCGCTTCTGCTAACCGCACATGTATACCTATCTTGATCGTCTACACCGTTTGTTTAAAATTCGCGTCCTAAGAGGTACTGGAATTGTTGACTATTTTAATTTTTTGTTGTTGATCGAATTACATGACGGTCCTTGCACGTTCCTGATTTCTCCAGTTGCTGAGTCTCTGTCAGGTACCGTGATCCGGAGAATTGATCCCGGAGCACTCCTTGATAGGCAGGAAGATCAGTTTTTTCATCACAGCCATGATGTATTGCAAAAATTAATCCTGTCTATATTGCGTACATTGCAAATGCATATTTATTCTGATTCTGTCACTGTGCTAACAAATAAAGTTGGTTTGACATTTAAAAGCAGGCCCATTATGTGCCTTGCTATTGGTTATTTGAGTCATATTTGACTCAATGTAATCCGGAGTGAAAAAGTTCGCAATCTTGAACTTTTCTCATCTTGTAGTTTGATCACCATTGCCTTCTGCTTATTTTCTGTATCTTGTCTTCTGTCTTCTATTTGCGAAGCAAACGGATAAAAGAATAAAGAGCAAACAAAAATACTGATCTAATTAGAGAAGCGTATCTGCTAGTATCTTTTGACTTGGGGCGGTTTGGTCAGTAGATTCCTACTCTGGTATCATTACCGGACGAGAACTGGATCAATAAAACCATATCGACCTGATCTGCAAAACTATTTAATTAAATTTAGTGGAAAACTGAAGCTGCGCTTCAATGCGCTTCTGCTCGAACATTAAGACAAGTCCACCTTCTGTCGATAACACACACGTAGGAGTGTCCTCACTCATTTTCTTCATATCCGACTTATTGGATCCTGCATACAAATGGGAATTTTAGGGTTATTTTTCGCACACATTTCTCACTTCGCATCATAATTGTTTTCGATTATTTAAATTTTCCAATCGCTCATACTTTTGGAATATTGTCTTTGTATATTCTTTTTTTATTTTCTCATTTCAGCGCAACTTGGCTCACGAGGCGCGGGCAGCAAAGCGTCGCTTCAAAAACCGTACCCGTCAAATCACTGGCGATGGAATGATGGATGAAATTCTGGCCGGTAGGTGACATTTGTGTTTCATCCTTTTCCTGAAAATTTTCGCTGCACCTGAAATTGATGAAATCCACGTGTGTTGTTTTCCTAATTTTCAAATCATATGTACCATCCAAAAATCCTTTAATGACCTGCATCTACCTTACTACGGCTCTCTCCTTCGACTGGACCTAATCGAGATAGTACATTGGTTTGCGTTTTCGAAACCTTTTGTCACTTCATGGACGGATCATCATGATCCATCTTCCAGGTGTTACCTATCTCAGATAATATTGTATACCGAAGAAGTCTATTTGAGGGCACGCCTCACATATGTCCTAACCACCTTAATTTATTTAAATTCGGTGTCTATTCGGTTGACTAATTTTCGCAGCCCAATATCCTGTCTTACCTCAACGTTGTTACTGCCGTACTCCGAAGACATCGGTGCTCAAACACCGACTGCATCCAGATCTGAAAATTACCAATTATCATGGTGAATAACAAAAATGACAGTTTTGGTTGAGGTATTGTCGTGTCAGATAAATGGGATAACGAGTGCAATGATTGTGCAATGATAAATTTGTTCCTTGTTCCAAGTTTTCTCTCAGTCTTGCTACATTATTAACGCTGTTCAAACTCATTTCTTTTGGGATTGGATCTCCTTAAATGTATCCCTGATCATTTTTTTCTAATAATCTGTTTTAGGTTTGGTCTCTCAACCGCTACAAGCTGAAGTTCATCTTCGTCGCATCCGATCAAACGATGACGCTTAACTCTCGTTTCGTTGACGCCGTTGATTGCTGACCAATTTCGACATACTGCGAATACTTACTGAATAGCGACATCCCGTGTTGAATATGCCCTTTTCTCGTGATGCCTACTTTGCAGTTGTATTTTATATATATATATATATATATATATATATATAATAACATCTCTGGTTTAGAATCTGTTGATCCTCCCACTATTGTGTTTCTGTTGAACTCCATGTGGCCAATTGTTTTCGATATCGGACAATCGCATCAAATCAATCGACCGGCAAAATCTCGTCGTCCTAACTACTCTTTGAGCCTGTTAGTGTAACTAGCGGATCATCGCTGCTGTTTTATTCTCTGGATCGCTGTGTTTTCCATTTCCATTTTCTCTGCTCTTGCATGCAGTGGTATCGTTCTCTGTGGGGCATCTCAGTAAACCCAGTTTGATTCTACCTGCACCCGGAATAATCCGCGAAGTTTCGTCTCTTATTATCATCATGTTTTTGATGCTTCCTGTCTTCTTACCACGAGGATATTTGATACAAGTTTCCATGGGTCCATGTTCTCCTCTATCTTATCAGATGGTTATGTTAATCTGTCCTACTTGCGGTCTTATCAGATCTTCTAGTCATCTCGTTTGTTCTCTGTTCAACGTTACTCATCTCACGATACTCGTCGGTTAATCTAAAATCTCCCCTGGACCTTACGAGTGCCGTTATCATTATTGTTGTCGTTACTGCTGTTACCGTTTTTTATTTTTATTTTTGTTTATAAAAGCAGAAGGAGTGAACTCACTGTTAAGCTTGACTAATCTTGTTTCAAACCCCGTCCTCTGTTCCCTATACAGAATTTGCCCAATTTGGAGATGTATTCTATGCTTCCATCCTTCTCTACCGAGTTAGCATCTATTTCTCTCCTTAGTTGATTTGCTCACCCAGTCGTATCTCATCCGGTTCCACCATCAGCGGCTTTTGGTGCTTTGCTAGCTAGCCATCTTTACCTATGAGTCGAATATGATTCCGTCTCGTGCTTGTGTTGCTTGAACTGCCTTGGTCTGCCTCGCTCTTTCTTTCATCTTCATCTCTCTAAATCATACCCCGGTTATTGTTTGATACTCTCACACGTGCTCATAGAAACAGGAATTTCTAATATTAGTTTGTGGGTATTTTTCTTACTTTCTTGTTGATTTTTGTACATGTTACCGTTTTTCTCTCCTGTCGATGCCAGGGATTTTTCACACAAATCCATTCACTCAACATTGTGCATCCGGTATTCCCCCAATGCTTTGGAAGTGTATAGCTTCGTTAATTACAATCTATTATTTCAATCGCACTCAGAATGAGAACATGACAGATTATACGGTAGTGGATTGCAGACCCGCTTAGCCTATGTGGTATTTGCTTCCTCGATCCAAATAATGTCCATTTTCCGGAAAGATTTCACGATTATATTGAGTATTCTTGCTCTCTCTCAGACCCTCTAGGGCAGTTTAAACTTCCAATGGTGAGTACTGTCCTGCATTTCAAAGCAGGGTTTGTCTCAAATCAAACATGAATTTAGCTTTAAGCAGAAAAGTTTGTCCATATAGATAATCTCTGCACTCATTTCTACTGCTTCGTAGTTGCACGACCGCATCACGATGTATTGCATAATTTTAAGGAACCAAGAACCACTAGACACATGATGAGTAAGAAAGGATTGGTGAAACACATGTTCCATGCATAATCCCAAATCGGGTGGCGTGTTCTGTGCCAATGGTCGTCTGTTCCAATGTCTGCTTTGAGGTAGATGGTGAGTTCCGCGACCAGAGGTGCACAGTTTGGCCTGCGGATCTTCAACAATCGTGTTACAAACTTGTATTTATTTCCTATCACGACGGATTTGGAATTGGGATCTCGAAAATAATAGTCTACTTGCATTTCTGTTTAACACATGACAAATGTGCAGTTTTTCAGGAAGGTGACGTGGCCCTTGAAAACCTCCCGAATAGCGAAGTGATCGACGACTCGCTACCTCCCCGCCTAAACGCAACGATAGTAACCGCTTGACCAACGGCTCGTCCAGTTAAACTAAACGTAATTCACGTAGCTCTAATAATCTTGATTGAAATTATTTGGAACGAACTTTTCCATCTTTGCTTCGGGTCTGAATTGTTTTTTCCAAATGGAACGAGGTGGTATATGTCTAAGGTAGGCAATCGGCAATTCGAGTAATTATCCCTTGCGCTTTCACTGATACCCGCAATAATTTAATGTTAGTCGTTCCCTCTTTTCCCGACCATGTGACAATCTAATCAATGTTTATGTCGTTTAAAGTTTTTGTCAAGTTCATAGCGAATTTCCCCAGCATGACAATGGTGCATTGTCTTGTAATTCTTATTGGATTCTGCAACCAAACGCCAATCCTGGGAGCCATAAAATGCCTCGGCAATTTTTTCTGTATTCTTCCACCGGCACTATTTTGTCATTCTCAGGTTATTCTGGAAACCCAGTGTTCACGTTTACTATGAACCAGTATTTTAGATGACACTGGAGGTTAAATTGAATGTATGGTCGGCGTGACGGAAAACGCAAAACCGGGACCACATTGGTTCATAGTCATGCATAAGTCTCCCTATAGTATAAACGGTATGATAGCTTTCCAACTGATAGAACTACCAACTGTAATTGAACGTGATGGTTATTCGTAAAAATTAGTCCTAGTCTTGTCTACGCAAAAAGAGGCTTGGCAGTTCACTCGCCAAGTGCTTCCACAGTTGTCACTATCATCAAGAGACTGCCGGTTTTACACTTTATCGTGACTCAAATTCGATTAACTATCTTTATGGTTATCATTCCGGACATTTCCGATGTACTAAATTTTGTCACTTCAACCCTCTCTAGAGAGAAAGGTATGAATTTACTTTCATCTCTAAAATTGCCACAAATGATATTTAGAAGAACTGTGGTAATTGATTGAATAGTTTTCATATTTCGATATCGTACCACGTGCTTCTTTCTAAACTGATCGATGCCAAACGGTAACCATGCTCTTGTTGCTGGTCCAGGTAGTCTTTCATCCAAAATTACGCCGGCCATCACGTGATAAACTGAATGTCATTAGGTTAACCGCAATATTTCAGGTTGTTTTACACAACCTTTAACCTTATACTAACGTGCTCTCATTTAGATCGCTATCTTGTAGTGTCGAATAAAGGTGGAAGAAAGAAAGTATCATCGTAAGACAGAGCGGTTATGGAGAAACGGAAGCATTTCGAATGCAAGAACACCACTGACTGCGGGGTTGGACCATATCGCCCAAGGGCTCTAGCCATCGCATTGGAGGATCTCGTGGACCCTATCCCAATAACGTAACTAGTGTTACTTGGGCAAACATCGGGATCATGGCAAAAGAGAAGATCGGTGAACGAGTTTTCCCTTCAAGTCATCGGATGTCCATTAGGATAAACGGTTCTTCAGTTCCTTTGAGACTACCTCCTCCCCAGCCAAAGTAGTGTTGACTCAGGAGACCTTAACCGGTGTATTTGACCAAACGATTTGGTACACACGGTAGCAGGACGACTTAGAAGCCACGTAACCCACTGAGGACCAGTAAATCCTTACCCCTTTCGGATGGGGCTAAGTCGTCCGAATGCCCAATGCACCCTGAAAAAGAACCAAAGCGTATTCGCAAGGGGCTTGTACATCGCCATCACATCTGAAAACCTATATAACTGATGGTTTGCACCAGCTCGTTTCGACCACGTCTTGTGATTTCAGGGCTTGACTATCCGGGAATGGACTTCGGTTAAAAATTTCAGTAGCCAAGGCGCACAGATCTCTGTGCGCACCCTATAATGCTCACCTCTCACAACATCGATTGCGTGCTTGTAGGTGCTTGGATCAACTTAGATGAACGCAAAACGAACGGATTTAAAAATCTACGAAAGGGCGTGGTGGTGGTGGGGGGGTCAAATATCTGTGACGTGTTCTGTCGCCATTTTCAAAGGACCTGGTCGTATCAACTACAGGGCTCTCCAGTCCTATAGTTCGAATGCAAAAATGTTAATTTCAACGGTTCAATACCTATGGTGTCTCTGTGTGACCACATGTCAACAACACTGTTTTTGGTGATGGGAAATAGCGCGTAATGGGGCTGAATATGTGGGATACAACGGGGACTTCACAGAATCCCAACGAGCAAAAACGTATGAATGTAGTTAGATCTTTGGGAATTTAACAAGGATGGGTTGGGAGAGCTCTACTTGTTTTCATATGATTGCAGATGACTGGCATACATGGACTGGTCAATGACATTGGTACGGTGGCAGAAGAAATTGACCAGGTAGCTTCAGGGATGTGCCAAATACCATATCCACCGGACAAAAACCACTTCCTTTCTTTCATGTAGTACGGATGCATGACATGGTCAACGGAAGAGTTTCCGTCTACCTAACTGCATGAGTTAGAGGTGAGAAAAGCTCCTAATTGTCTGTGAAGTTCCATGATGGGTGACGTGTGGTCGTCTGAATGTTTAAATGCAAGCAGAGTGGAAAAATCAGTGAATGATTTGATTGGAATTGTGCGTCTGTGTAGTGACCGTAGAATGAACAAACGTGGAAGTCCATTGGTGGGGAAAAGCTTTGAAAACTGTTTCATTGGGTGTGTCAGCGGTGGGTACAGCCTTTGACCAACAAGTGAAGCAGTCAACACACGTTTGGGTAAAACAGGAACCATCAGCTAGTGGCAATGGACCCACGGTGTATGGACGTGAGAAAAGTGCCTGTTTTCCGTGGGGATGTGTGAAAGAAAACTGGACAGTTCGGAGAATCTTGCTTTCCTGACATGGAATACAGGTTTTTGTCCAAATACGAATATCTCTGTTCATACTAGGCGTTCAAGGAAAGTAGCCATTTCGGAGCCCGAGGCATTCACTCCCGACCATGCTGAAGCATTCGGAGATTGTATCTGGTATAGTAGGCATATAAACACAATGCGTCCAATTCATCCTACCGTTCCATTACTGCTACTATCAGCCAAATATATCCGCAATTGCTTGTGCCATCTTGCTCAGTCTTCACATCTGAAGAATTTAAGTTAGCCGCGTTCGTCGTAGTAAAAGATGACTGGACGATAGGTACTTTGTTCTTGTCCCTTCCTCATGAGACGCTTTCTTTGGAAACTAATCAATTCCTGTGAGGGACGACTGCGTACGGATGCCAGAACAATAAAAGCCATTTTGTTTCCGTGCAACGAGTCACAAAATATGAAACACGATCATGCCTAGAAGAAAAGAACTGCCTGAAAAGCCCCAACGTCGGTTGAACAATACACAGCCTTTGGATTTGATCAATTTCAAATCTGAGAACAAGTACGGGATCAACCAAACCCGCTAGTTCTGGACGATTGGAAGATGATCTGGTTTCGTGACACGCACGGAGGTGAGTAGGGCATAGTTCAAAGTGTTGACCGAAAAAGAAACAATGAAACCAGCAACCAACAGTCGTGTTTGCCGCCTAGAGGCCATTTTGATCTTGACTACGCGAGGTGAGATGGAACTAGTTTCAAGACGACCGACTGCAGCCGCTAGAGTTGACGATCTTTATAGCCAAACCATAAAACAACGCATTCGCAACAGATACTGATACGTCAACCCAGCACAGGAACGTGGCCGAAACATTTGCAGGCGATCTTCAACTCTGTCACGTACTGTTTTGATGATGTATGCATTAATGTCCTACTGTCGATTCAAGTTCTTTGCTCTATGCGCTCTCTGGAGTTACCCAATCAGGCGGACTAGCTTTCTTTCCATTGGGGGTTACGAGTTTAGGTGAATGACAGCTAAACAGTTAACTCCGATTATTTGTCCCACCATCAAGATAAAACCCACTCGGCTCTCGCCCATCTCTAGTGTTCCCCGTGGTTACTTCACCGTAACGCTGTCACTTCTTGTTAGCAGATCCACCGACTATCTGCCTACAGAGCAATGTAACAAAAGTTTTAAGTATTAACCAAATTCAAATTGCATCCACTCCCAGCATTGAACAAAATGTCTTTTGTCTTCTTTGGACGTTGCACGGTTGCGCCTTCTTAGTTTGTTTAAATCCCTCACTTCAGTCAAGTTTTGATATTCATCGAGTTCTCCATGATGAACAAACAGTCAAATGGTGAACGGTCGCGATTTTCCTTGTTGATAAAGTCGGACAAGTTGGCAGGCAGCACCCCACCAGTAAGAAGCAGTAATTGGCCGCGTAACGAATCAAGACGATCGTCACTCTTGGCTGTCCTTACGGTTGGATTTATCCGATAGTTGCTTGGTCCTGAGAGATCGAAAAAATGAAACGTTACACCAGCAGACACTCCCTCTTCGTAGCTTTAAAGTATGAGTTGCTGACCTGATAAAAGTATAGTTCGGGTATTTTTAATGTATCATTCATTGAGGCCAAAGAAGCTATGCATGATGCTGCGAAACCATACGCAAAGGCCAAGTAACCACGTTGAATACTGTAGTGAAGGCTTTTCGGGCAGTAACTTACCTCCTCCTGCCTTTTATCACTGGAGTGACCTTTCCAGATGCAGGGAACTTTGTAAAACCGGGCCTTGTCTGGTCTCCGTTGGTTGCATCTTGTGTTTGACAAAGCTCTTCGAGTCACGGAAGCAATCATATCACGTCGGGTTACAGTTACTCTGTAATGCCCTTTGAAGCCAATGTTGCTCTTACATCTGAGAGCTTTCGTTGTCGTCTCCGAACCACATTGTGAAAGGCTAACGCACTTTCATTTGATGGTAAGATCAGCTTGCCGAAACCACGAGACAAGCGTGACTACTTCCCAGCCTATGCAGCAAAATAGACAGATGTCAAATGATTTAATTGGGGACATTTTTGGAGCTGTTTCACTGTGCAAATTTTTCTCATGCAGCATAAAGTGTCAGTTGACCGGTCACTTACTTGAGACCATCTCGACCATCTGTTCATGGAAATGACACAAAGGCGAGAGAAATTTATTTTAGTGGTTTGTTCTCATGCTGACCGTATCTATTCTCAGTTCTTCACAGTGTGGTTTTTTCTGAACTCAGTACTGAAGTAGTGTAGCGACGACCACGGCGCTGAGGCACCAACAAGAAGCACATCTATCACTCCAGTACACTGACCGTGTTTCCCCGGCGGTGATCAAGCGGATGAGGTCGTGACGTTTAGATGTCGACGTTTCTGGTTCGAATTCTCCCACCGACGGTCAGCTTCGGAACTTGGCAGTCCCTGTGGGCCGCTGCTCCCTTCCTGAAAAATGATGCACACTGTTATTTCACTAATAAAATTTAAAGTTAAAAACGTAAACGAACTTATTATGATACTCCGTAGAGCCACTACAAAATATTTCATACCATTTTACTTTACGTGGTACTCTAGTGCAGAAAGAGGGAATATTATGGGATTTGTCCTTGTGTTTTCGTAACTCAGCGAAAATTGTAATTCTCGTTGCCGTTAGTGCGTCAATGATCAAAGCAAGTCCATTGTTCCAATTGATATCCTCGAAAGAAATATTATGTTGGTCGAGCGGTCAACGTCACGACATTTCGTTATGAACGTCCTAGGTCCAATTTTTTATCGGCAACCACTTCGCTTTTCGATAGCTTCTCAATGGATGCGGCCCTCTCCCGGAAAATCCCGCCTATTGTTGTGTCCAGGATAAAATGAGAAGTAGTAGACAAATAAAAAGGAAGAAAAGTTAGGGCACTGGTTTGTCACGTGTTCGAGTTTTCTTCGGAGCGTCCAGACAAACCAAATGAAGGAATTCACAGTACAGATTTCCCTTTTCCAACGACCTCAATCTACTCGAGTATAAACAGTGTTGGGAAGTTACGGACTTACTGATGGAATAGTTCAGCCTTCTCTTCAGACTGGAATATCCTCATGGCGTTAAAATTCCAACTCCACATCCAGGTAATCTAGTGTTGCCGTGATTTTCATATTCGCGTTTAACTATGTATATCCACGTCTGTTTCATGAAACTAACATCGAAACTGTAGATTAGCCCGAAAGAAATATTTTGCCTGCCTGAATAAAAAACACTTCAAACGATTATAGTCATGCACATTTATATTTCAGTAGTTTTCAAATTAAAGTCTGTTCTCATTTTGATCTTAACTTCAGAAGTGTTTGCTCAGTTGTCCTACGTCGGGATCGGATAGCTGAACCCGAAGTGTCTCATCGACGCCGGTGACACTTCTGAGTAAAGTATATTCGGGGTACTGCTGCGCCATGCCGTAATGCATTGCACTGTTGTCGGATCAAGGTAATATTTTGGTGTGGGAACCATGGGATTTATCGTAAGAATTGTAAATAATAAACTGTGTAGAGAAAGGCGACCACTGTTGGCAGCCCTTCCCTTAATCTGCGTTTGGAGTACATGATCTCGAGTCCTGACAACCAGTAGAAGCGTGTTCAATAGTTTTCGTCAGTTGAAAAAAGATATCATACATAAGCATAAATGAAATGAATAAAATAGTGTCCAACTAAGTGAGTTCAAGTCTCCGAGTCATGGACAGATCAAACTACCTATAGTGGACAGATTACCACCTGACCGTGAGTGACGAGCCGATGAATAGCGCAGTGTCCACGTCAGTGTGCATTGATCTAACTGGATGGTCATAGGGCAAACGTCAACTGTTCTCTCGTGCGTAGGTGATCGCGTATGTATTTATGTAATGCCATGTTGACAGAAAAACAGTTTGGACGCCTGTGTGAATGCATGCTAGGGAATGTCAACCCGTTCAATGGAATGAACCGTGATGCTTACACGTGTGTCAGTTGACTGACGCTGTGGTCACATTTTCAGCCGATCGGTTTTGCTACCCTAACCGTTTGGGTGGTCCACGCGTTCCACCGTCACTCAAACGGCACATCCACATCGGTCTAACAACTCAGGCGTGGAGGGCTTGCTAGGCTCATCGCAAATACTGCGGTTTGGACTGAAAGCTGGATGATGATCGATCAACCGACTGGAGTATCATTCATGTTTTAACGTTGTATTCGGCTGGTGCAGTTGGTCTTGTGCCAAATGCGATAAGTAAATGGTCCACAGTGCCTCAGCGTATCGGCCCTATTCGCATGCTGAAAGTGGACGAAATGTGGTCGAAGTACGCAAACCATTCAATGCCCGTTCTCTGGGCTTTCGATAGCTGGTAGATAAATACAATCAGTGCTTTGGTAAATAAATTCTGGTGGGCTCAGGACGATGAATAGCAAATGCTACATTGATGAATTCAGTGAGCCGATCACCCAGCCTCCACACTGGAGGGCCCGTGAAAAATTTTCGTTTCAGCAAGACAACACAACACTACATAGCTCACGGATAGTCCGATAGTATTTGCGCAAAGCGTTCCTCGGGAAAAGGATCGGACATGGAGATCCTCACGAATGAATGCCTAGCTCGTCAGGTATTATGCCTTTTGCTTTTGATTTAGAGATATTTGAAGTAGGAGGTTTCCGCTAGGCCCCCTATCAATGGAGCAGTTGAATATGACCACAGTGGGAGAATGCCCCACCACTGCGAAAAGCTCGCTGTCGAGGGATCATGAATCGTGCTTGAAGCGAATGCTTCTACGTAAGCCAAACAGTAGCTAACGTCTGATGTAAAAAATCGATTTATGGCAGACTCCTAGGGTATGATGCATTATCAAGGAAACTCAAGAAAGGATAGGACTAGGATACGGTTTTCGAAAAGGCAGCCTGATGTTGAGTGCACATGCGCTATCAGCATTAAACTATGCTTACGGAAAACCGGTATCCGATAGCGCTGGTGCAAATTACAGCGATCTCACTTGGAGTTGAAAAAGGACCGATGACATTCAGGACTGACTGTTACTAATTTCCGATATTCTCTGATGGTACTATATTCTATCCCATTTAAAGATGACGTCCAAGGTATTCGTTTTGAATTGGGAAATTATAAAGTGGTTATGGGAAGCCATCAGCTGCCTTTCGGAAAAAACGGCTCTGATAATTTTCGCATTCCTGTTTTGCACTTCGTTGGTAGGTTGATCAAGGAAGTCGCCAGCGGATGAATGTTTTCCCAGACCTCTTGGGCAGATAACTGGGATAGAAACCAATAGTACATCATGGGCGTTGACGGAGGGGCGTCAGCGAGATCCAACGTACTTTAGCCTGAAAAATCACGTCTTTGGATCAGCAATGGCTAACTCAGTTGTTTCCATCGATTATCTTGATTGTACAGTTCAGTCCCATCCCGCCTAATGAAACGAGAACGGTCAAAATGGTCTCTGTTCGATCGACACGGCTGTTCCATCCATCTGTTGTAGTCAGACTTGGTATATAGGTCTCCTCATGTTAACACTCATTGTGTGATTGTCACTTCTCTAGGGTTCATCGTCACTTTTTGGACTTCGTTTCCAAGGCACGCCCCCGTCCACCTCTGAGCATGTCACGAAAATAAAATTTGTTTCCTTCTGCCAGAGTAAGGGCGAATGATTTGTTTCCCCCTCCACCCGTTTCCTGCTTTCTGGCTTGAAGTCAACCGGATCCTGAGTTCAGAGAGGATTGTCAGCCAACCCTAAGCATTTGACAACCCGATTTTACAATTTATGACTCATGAGACCGAAGTAAAATGACCGTGCACTTTTGAAACCAGCTTGTACACCTTACATATCCAATATCTGAATCCAAGCTGAACTAATAGGTTTGTTGCACAAGTGTTGAAGCCGTACTTCGTCAGATGATGTGGTTTATTCCAATACTGGTGGTTTCAGCTGTCCATAAGGGATTCAGCGGGCATGGCGTATATCAAATCAGTGACTTTAGATACAATGACCCTAGACGATCGTGTCACAACAAACGGGAACGCGGTCGATTGGCAAGTAATTTTCCGAAATCGAAAGCAGGCTTCCACTTGGATAAATCAAACCCGAGGTTGGACAACCCAAAAACTGGGGGTCTCGCAAAAAACACGGTTAGCACTGCCATCAGCATTCAGTGCGCCATCAGATTTAGATAGGAAATCCACGAGACGGGAATAAAACGATCGGCTGTAGGACGTCTGGACTAAAAAATCTGGGTTCACTAACCATGTGGAGGTTCTAAGGAGTAAACGGTTAAAATGGCTAGAAGTGAGTTCTAGGGGAGACATCAGTATCCGGTAGAAGTTTAGAGCCAGCCAAGTATACAGTCCAGCCACAGAAGTTTCCTGTCTTCCCTTCCGACCGGACTGTTCGCGTAGGTATTAAGCCACAACTTCGTTCAACGGAAGATTGGTCAACTGGTTCGCCGAGCGGTATCGTTTGATAACAGTACGAATACAAATCAAGAGCGAGCCGCGGTAACCCAGGGCGTTGCGCAGAAACATATACTTTTATTTCGTAAGACAACAAAGGCTGTGTACAAAAAGTGATCTGCAAACTAGTGAGCAATGATTGAACCCGTGTATCCCTGAGATGAAAGAAGAGTACACCAAAGGAGACCCATGCCATGGAATCTCACGACGAAATTGTCCAAACTCCGTTTCACATTGTGAAAAAGTTCAATTTAATTTGTTCTCATTGCAATTCAACGTTATTTTTCCCATTGATCTGGAAAGCAACAAAATCTACTCATACTGATGAGCAACACAAATTACTGTGCAGTCAATCGAAGGCTATAAGGTTTCCACAGCATTGTCTTCATAAAATGATATAATCGGGACTGAAATGGCGAGGAACCACGGACTTGATAAAATCCTTTCGTCAATTACCAATGAGCTGGCGAAAATTGTCAGGAAATCCTTATGGAAAAGACGACTTCGATATTCATTTTGTTAACAAAATTCCTGCTGCTGGAATGCAATAAAAAGCGCACGCCTGTATTTTGTGCTACCAACAGGATGGCTTCACAATCATGAGAAACGTTAATGGTAAGACTAGTTCCTGTTTTAGAGAAAATCCAGTGAATTGATCGATACATGGAGAATAATCGAAGGGTTCAATGAACCAAAGTTCCATCGGCTATGTCCTGTAGAAGTTTAT
>LUCM01004697.1:9806-35780 GCA_008360955.1 Fasciolopsis buskii | reverse complement strand
TTGGGGAAATGGCAGGGGTCAGTGAGGCTTGCCTTGCTGTTTAACGCTGAACGATGATGTCGATGGTGATGAAGTTTAGAAATTTAATATATCCTGGGCACAGTTCCCTCTGTGGGCTTTATTTGGTTGTACTGTTCTTCACTTATTTTCTTGCTTTTTCTCAAAGAGTTCACTTTTTTGTTGATTTTGGCTCGAAGTTCTTTGACTGGATTTCGTCTCACTGATTGGCAGATTTCGTTGTCATCCAGTAATGCTTTCATTTTCACCTGGTATTCGGCGTTGTCGAGCACTGCTATTGCGTTACCTTTGTACATATATATATATATATATATATATATATATAATTATTTCTCGTATTTTGAGTTCGCAGGAAATTTAAGTAGATAAGCGTTGACGGTCCTGGTGTAGTTCCTTTAGAAACCCTTCCTCTCCATGTAATTATTTCTGCTGATTGCTTTTTTTGTTCTTTTATGTTAAGACTAATGGTTGCTGCAGTACAACGTCGAAATCAGAACTTATCACAACTTAGTGATTGTCGAACGGAACTGAACTGAACTGAATGTTGCACCATTGTTTACCATGAGGATACTTCCTTGTTATCTGCTCACTATTCCTATCTCGAAAAGTTATTTGTTCACAGAAATATGCACTTTTTTCTCGAAGGTTTTGGAAGAAGTGTACTCTCTTGGTAATGATGCTGGCATCGTGGCGGAACAGTTTGCATCACACTTTACCCCTGCCCTAGAAAGGAAAAAGGTGGGTTTTGTTGTTAACGATTTCAGTTTCTCAGATTTAATACTTAGCGATAATCTTTGTGCTATTTTAAAACCCATTCAATCAGTGATCAGCTTGGCTGCAATGGTTTCTTTTTTTATTAATCTATGAGCCGGGACGCTGTGCAGTGCAAAGGAGAGCTGAGCTGAATGCTACCTGGCATGTTTTAGTTTTCGGATACGATAATGGCCGCCGTATCGGTGGTTAATCGGGAATTAAATGGATTAGTGGTCGCGGGCAAACAGCGGCTGTGTCGAAGACAAGCGGCAAGCGTTCCCCTTGTGCAATACTGCAGGAGTCTGCTGTAGGCAGCGTGACTTGGATAGTATCGCTCACCAGCAAAATGGACCTGTAAGCTCCATCAACCCGGCAAAGTTTATCAGTAGAGGAGAATTGACCACTCGATTGGCCACCGGTTCATCTGGCGCACATGGCCCTTGGTTGCAAAAAGGATTGGAGGTTCATTCTCGGATAAAAGGGTTCATTGTGGTTTGAAAGACCGGGCCATCCGATAGTCCAAAGCAAAAGCAACCGTAAATATGCCGGATATCTCACTTCGCGAAGACGTGTGCGGTGACTTTCTGACCACACCTCACCTCTCTGCACATGCTTTCACATTCTTCGGGATCTGCAGTCGGCCGTAAGTGCGGTAGTTTCTCTGAGAAAAGTGCTGTCTCTGTCCTCTGGTATGCATCATCTAGTATCCAAGTTCACTTCGATGGTTTGGAAGGAGTTCCAAACGGATGGCTCAACGGGCCAGCTGAAAAGCTAAAATCAACATCACTTGGTGACATCAACCAACGCTGGTCGCTTATTGAGAACGATTTACGTTTTGGTGGCACAATAAAATGTAGTCTGACCTGACTTGTCGTAGAACCCTGGATTTCTGATGTCTATGCGTCTATTTTTACGCATTTCACTTCATCTCGGATGGTAGAAAGCAAATGAAGAGACGGCTCTGGAAGAAACATGAACTCAGTATAAACTTATTTACACGTTGGGTGGGAGCGAAATCATCTCCAAAGTTGGTGATTCGCCCATTCACAGTTAATGACGGCCATTTGTATGTTTAGTGGAGCCTTTCAAAACATAATTTAGCCGGCCGCCAGCGTCAGGCCTTCCCATTGTTTTCCCGGCACGCGCCGCTTGCTGTGTTCCGACAAACCCATCTCCGGAAGCCGAAACCCCCAAAATTTCCAAGCCGTAGAACGTCACAATGTGCGAAGCTCCAAACGCCTGCGCTCAATTCTATTTCGAGTTAGTGAAATATCGCGTGCTAGTGAACTTCAGATTCTGCGCTCCGGGGTTTTACCATGAACAAGTCCATTTTTGTTGAGTGGGATTAATTTTTGTCTCCACTTTTAAGAAGCGCTCGTGTAGCGATCGTTCTAATCGCGGTGGTGTAAGCCTAATTCAGGTACTATCTATCATTTTGGTGCCTGTCACCTTTCACGAAGAGCAGTCACGCGAGAAGCAGGTTGGGTTTCACGTTGATCTTGGATGCTTTCCCAATCTCGACGATTGCGTTCCTGAAAGTTCGCGACGTGTTCGATTCCATCAGTAAGTTTGCTGAAGAATGGAATATCTAAGATGTGTCAATGCTCAAGTGATTGCGTCGTCATACATCAGTTTGGATCATGGTCTATTTTCCCCATCATCTGCCGTCTCCGGTAGAGCGACAAAAGGGTGTTTTATATTTCCGTTTCTTTCCAAATTTGCCACGCAAGATGTTCTACAGAATGTCTTGTCTAGTCCAGCAGACGGTTGAATTGAGTTCCTCCCAGTGGACGGAGTTTTTGATGATATAACTTCCCTGAGTGGCGATACACAAATAATTCAGCGTTTTATATGGTTTGTCGATTGATGTATCCAAATAGAGCATATGCTTTGTGCCTTTTGATTGTATGGTATTTTCTGTTATTTACTTTGTATGCTTTGGCGAGATTTCATCCTAGGTGCTTTGATGACGTGCATTTATGCAGCACTCAAGAAACTGTGCTAGATGGCTTTCTGAAACAAAAGGTGCAATGTTGCCTGATATCGAAGCCTAGCCCCTATAACGTGCGACTGCGATCTGAGGCCAAAAGTACAAGACTGCGTGATTTCGTTACAATGAGTCATACGAAAGCGAGGCTGGACCGAGTCTGGGAGACAAGACTGCCCGACATGCTCGTTTGACCTTACGTCAATGATGCACGAGCCAAGGGTACGATACACTGCAAGTCAGAGGACAAATACGGAAGCGGTCAAATGTCCTAGTTGACGGGCTGATTGAAAGTCTTCTGATCTCGGTGACATGCTCAGGGCTGCGCGGGAGCGTTGCTTGAAACGGAGAGACTGAGCCTGTCAGGCGGGGGCAGTCGGCCAATGAATTGTGAGTAGAGATCTATATAAAAAATTTGATTATACCAGATAGAGAAAACTCATTTTGAGGCGCTAGAGATCATTTTGATCGTCCTCGCTCGACTAAGCGGGGTAGGATTGAACCAGAATCAAAACGACCGACTGAAACAGCTAGAACTGGAGACCGCGAAAACAGTCGCGGAATTTGTTCTCTGATCATCATTTGTTTCTGTGTGACTGACTAATTAGCAGCTGTAAGGCGATACCCCTAACCAGTCAACGGGTCAAATGCCTGCCACTCAGTGGGCCCAACAGTGCAGAACCTGGGGTTTCCTTCAATGGCGAGAGAACTCATCACAATTCGCTATACATATATTATCACCTCAAGCTAGGAAGTTGCTATCCTGAACGGGTAGAGTTGTATGCTTGGCCCGCCATTAAATAGGGCTGAAGTCCCTTGTCGTGCGGGATATTACTCTGGCCGAAGTGTATAAACTCAAATTCTCGGCCACTGACTTCGCTGGGAAGTGTTGGACGTCCTGTCTGAAGCGTCCAAAGTTCATGAGAATCTTCATGGCAGCCAGCATCTGTCGACGTTTGTTGGTAACTCGGTCTTGCTGCGTTACCTTGGGCGTAAAGTCTTTTGACGATCTGCTCGCAATCGGGTCTCCTAAATCAACTTTTTACTGCGGCTCGAGAAAACCAAGTAATACTCCAATAATAGGCCAGTGGATTGAGATGTACAGTTGTTGACGTCCAGAAGTTTGGGAAAGCTGACGTTTGTATTGGGTCCTATACCATCACATTTCTTGGTTTTTCTCGCATTGCTTTCCTTTTTCGCGATTGATCATATGGCACTGAATCCGTGATCTAATGTTTGCAGCTCGGATACATACACGTTAATGTTTAACATATGTTTATATATATATATATATATATGCTTAAATATATGAATATATCTGTTAAGTTCCTGAGTTGGCCGTACTTAAAGGTGATTAACAGAAGCGCATCATCGTTAGGTTCATAGTCGTAAAAACTGGGCGTAGCTGAGCTGTTATATTAAATTCATTTCATCTCTTTGCGGTATTTGTTTAGTCATAACTTTAAATTTTATTTGAAGTTCCACACTTTTGTCCACTACATCCTGTCCAATGTGAAGCGACCGTATAATTCCGTTTATAACGTTGAGGACAGTTGATTTCCACCAATATAAGTATATGGCTTCGTATTGAATGAGATCTCTTTTCACGATATCAGTATTGTTTAGAAATCCGAAATCTTGCACCACCATTAGTCAATCCGGGGGATTATGATCTCGAATATCACCAGGTTGGCTTTAATTCATAATAATCTGTCATAATTTTATTGTACTGATCACTGATTCAATTTTTTGGAGGAGTATTAACGACTGCTGAACAGCGCAATAGTTCTGTAGGGTAGTTTTTCATCCTGCCTTGCTCATGCACCTACTCGTTGTTCTCCTTTATATTTCTAGTGGCTTTGCTCTAACGGCAAACGATCGACTGCTTGTGTCATTTTCGTTAATGATTTGGCGTTGATCGACCCGATCGCATGCATTGAACCATATATCAAACCGAATCATCTACTAGATTCAGTTTTTTCCGAATTGTGTGCCGATGGACATTCACTGAGAGTCAATTGGGACTCTTTTTTGAATTGGTGCGTCCTTCTTTTTTCCAGTATTTGTGATATTGACGGTATGTGCTCCAAATAGAGCAGTTTATAGCTACATGAGGTTTCATACTTTTTGGTCGTGTTTTTTGTCAATGCAGTGTGCATACTAAGTTCGGAAATAATTTCACCACACATTAAGCAAAAACTGAAAACTCAGTACAGTGCTGATTTCGGTATCTGTCACCAACTGGGATTTCGAGTGGTCAAGTGGATGAAGCGTCGTCAGCAGAAAGAACAGAGGTTCGAATCCCCGGTCACTCTGACGGTAGACGGTAGTTCGTTGCCGTCCAGCTCATTGCCACACCAAATCTGTTGGAACCTTGTTTGGTTCTGCACCACTCCAGGTTTCGGGGTCACGGCTATCGATCCCCCCTCTCACCGTTTTGGTGGGCCCTAGTGGTTGTAGTTCACCACCCTTCCACTGCACTCATGCGTGAGGCATTTCAAAAAAAATTGATGACCTGATTCAAATGTAAAACCACTATGGAGACTGCCATCGCTCTATCATTTCCAAAAATCGATCCAAGAATGGGAATGCTGCATGTGTCTTCCAGCTGAATTGCGTTGGGAATTCGGTCAAGTCGATAGTACTTAAGCTAAAATCGAAAAGTGGCCCAAAGTCTACTGAAAACCACACAATGTATACTGGACGATTCATCGCACAATAGGTTTCTTCGTTTATTTCTTATTTCATTAGTTTTCCCATCCCCGTTGGTTGTTTTCTGACTGTCGCAGATAACATTCCACCATTTTCCTTCGAATGTAATTTGTTTTAGTATTTCACTCGATTTTTTGTTTTTCATCTGTCTGAGTGAGCTCAATGCCAATATCGGATCCACATTTCTGGCGTACTGTTATAGGGAGAATGTGCAAACATGTCCAGGTCTCAAAGAAAGTTTGCCTTCCGAAGAGTTCACTACGGATTTGCTCAATACTCCTGAACTGGGGACACATGTATTGTTTACCAGTTACCTGTTTTCAAAGGAACAAGTGAGTGATTCCGAGTCTCAAGAGAGACGTTATGCTGTCGCTTTAGTTTTCTGTTAATCTATGCAACCTATATGGGAATTTCTGTGGAGCATAATTGTGAAGGGAAGTGATGAGTTGTCTTTTTTCAGTCATTCAGTTCAGTGCATCATTATGTGCACCTTTTCCATTGGAAGGACATGGTAATGATTCAACGTCCTGTTTGAAGTCACTTGATATCGGTTTTCCCTTCCATCTCTATTATTGATCTACCTGTAAGATGTGACAATAAGTCAATCAGCCGGTCGATCGGTCACTCAGTTGATCGCGCAGTTAGTCACAGTCAAGCAACCAGTCTCTTGTTCCCCCTCGGTAAGATCGTACAGTCAACCAGCGATGCTGTCCGAGTTGTCCCATCTGTTTGTAGATTCATTGGTAAGCTAATTAGTGATCGACAACGGAGGATAACGAACCATGGGTATTCGTGGATTAGGATCTAATCAGATTCAATTTGATTTTATCAAACACTGCTGTCATGTGCATGTTCTTCAACTTATTGTAATGACTAATTCCTCACAATGAGACTCTGCCTTGACTTGGCCTGACGGCTTGTACGCCTCCATGACCCAACAAGCTATACACAAGGGCTCATTCCTAACTGTAGATTCATCATCATTGGTTAGAGGCCTGACAAAGTAATTTTCTAGTCCTCCAAGTTAGAGGTCGATTGGACCCGGCAGCTCGGCTGATAGAACTATAATAATTGGTTCAAATGAATCAGCTTCCACAGAGCCATCTTCCCCTGACCTGAGTTTAGGCTTTTGTCAGAACCAGAGGCCTTAGTTGAGAACCCTAGTTGTTCTCTTGCTTAGCGCTTGAACCCCCTAGCAATATTCACCCTCCGTTGACCCATAATGGGAGGGGAATACGCAGTGACTGTAGACGACAACTCGATGTCGCACGGCTCGTTACCACACTTGACCTAGTGATACCTTAAGTGGTTCCATGCCACTCCAGTTTCAGGATCAAGGTTTCCAATTCCCCTTCTCCCCGTGTAAAGGACCTTAGTGGCTTTGGGGCATGCCCCTTCCACTGCACTCATGCATACAGCATGTCACGAAAAAATAATCATCGGATCGGGCTCATTCCGATAGTTACTGCCGATTAACGAGTAACGTCGGTGAACAGCAAGCCGGATTTTGTCCAAGTCGAAGTTGAATCGACCAGGTTTTTAACCTTTGCCAATTACTTGCTAGGCGTCATACATACACCTTCGTCCTGCAGTCGTAGTTTTTTTGATTTGGAAGGCGCCTTCAGCTCAGTCGACCGAACAGCGCTATTCATTGCTGTTCACCAGAAGGGCATGTCAGATAAGTTTGGTAGCTTCCTGCTAGCACTGTGCTTTGTACTTAGGGTTGCCTGGGGGTACATGGTGGTAGACAGCTCTACTGTCTCCCGGCTCACTAGGACGCCTAATCTGTTGAGGCCTTATGTGGTTCGCCGCTTTAATTTTCATGATCACGGTTGTCGGTTTTCGATCAAATAAACATGGCAGTATGCAATCGCTTGCACTGTCGTTCTCATGCTTACTCTAAGCACATGCAGTCATCGAAAACTCATCACCCTCACTGTAATTGAGAGATTGAATTACGACGTTGATTCTCCCTGCTGGTTTCTTCAATTTCCCCTTCCACTTGCTGTTTTGTTACTGAAACTCAAATCGCTCTTTCACTAGACACCACCCACTTCCGATCTCTCAACTACACTTTCATCCCTCTTTTGTTTCGAAAGCAAATGTCTGTCCTTTCGTTCATCATTTAGCCGCCACCTACCAACTATTGAATCTTGACTTATCCATTCACGATTTTAAGCACATTTGGTTGAAACTGCGGTTTTCTTTCCGTCATTACTTTTGTGTTGTTTATTGCTTCCCCAGCATTGTTAACTCCTCTGTTTTTGCTTTTCTATCCACTCGTTGAATGCTTGTTTCGGGTCCCAACTGTCATGTTACTGCCGTGGAAAATTTCAAGTTTCACAGTTGTTGGGATGAATCTTCTTGTTCCGCACCTTTCCAAACTCGACAAACCGGAGTCTGTAGTAGTTCAACCGTGCTGATTATCGCCCAATCCTCTTCCCTCATACCACCGCTCTATATAAGCCAGGAACAAATGCTCGTTAGTCATGAGAAAACAGCCAACGAACCCTTCCATTGCGAAGCGAAACGCTTGGTCCGCCGCTGGTAGCCGAACAGTTTGGTCGCTTGCTAAAGCCGTCTCCCGAGGTTCTTCCCCTTCCAATTTTCCTTCCGTCTGTAATGCCTCAGACGATATCCTTTGTGGGGTTAAAGTTTTTGCTTTTCACTTTGTTCCTAATTCCACTTTACCCAGGCATCCTATTCCTCCGTTCACTTCTCTTTTGCAACCTTCATTAGCACCAACGAGATTCGCCAAACACTGCGCTTCGTGGGCATGTACAAACCGCCCGGTCCGGACGGTATTCCACTGATCGTCCATAAAATGTGTATCCTTAATTTGGTCTCTTTTCCACGCCGTGATTTCTGTCATCGCCTCCACCTTTCTACTTTCCCATTTGCCTGAAAACATCGAGATCTTTCCTTTTCCTAGGAGCGACAACCTCTGTGATCCAAAAGACTACCACCGGACTTTTCTGTCCTCTGTTACTTTGAACTTGTCCGAAACCATTATCTACGACCATTTGTGATTGTTTCTCAAACGCCAAGTGAGAGGCCGCCAACATGGACTCCGACAACGTCGTTTCACCAGTGACCTACTGATTCTCGTCTCTCACTTGTGGTTGGCTGCATTGGATAACCACATTTGATCTCCGTCAGGCCTTCAACCGAGTTTGCACAAAGAGCTGTTAGGGAAACTGCTCACCTTCGGACTTCCTCTGGCTCCCGTATCGTGGGTATCAAGTTTCATTAGTAAGCGAACCATCTCCATCCGAGTTCATGAGGTTCTTTCTCAGCCGTTCTCCGCGAATGCTGGTGTTCCACAGTGTTCCCTACTCACACTCACTTTTTATTTATTAACGATTTTTTATCCAACTGGACCCAATTCCCTGCCAATGATGCCACTCCCCATTGTTTTTACTTTATCACATTCTCCGTCATGCAAACATCGACATTAGTCGTGGCCGTAATATCCATCAATGTATCCTTAATTACCGACCTTGAACACATCTCCGCCTGAGGTTCCCTTAATCACGCTTGTTTCAGTGCTTTGGAAACTTCCTTTCTTTCTGCTGTCCTCAAACATCATTCCTTCACCTCTAATTTATGTTCAGTTGAATAGGTTTGCACTCCGCAAATTCGTTTTCTTTTTTGGCCTATCTTCATTGTGATTGTCCACTTTCCCAGCTCATCTTCTCCCGCTGTACAAAGTTCAAATCCGCCTCGCACCTGAATATTCCACTCACGGTTGGGATGGGACTTCGTTTGCTTTTCGTCCTTTACTTGACCGGATTCAACGCAAAGGCATCTAAATAATCATTCACCCCTCCTTGACATGCAATTTGCAGTCACTATCTTATGATCGGACAGTTGCTTCACCATTACTTTGGCCTCTGTGTTTCGGAGCTTGATTCTTCAATTCCTATACCCCTGACCTTCGTCCACATATCCCTTTCATACACTTCCAGTCATCTTTATTGTGTTTTTATCCAGATGTGTCGTACCTCTCAGTCATTTTTTTCTCCAGAACTGCGAAGATGCAGAACATCTACTCTCTCTGTTTCCCCACCTACTTACAACCTCCCCTTAAAAATTGAGTCAGTTGACCCTTCTACAGCATGTCGTTTGACCATGGGGTTTGCCTCTTGCATCTCACGCTGTCAATCACTTTATATGCAATAAAATAGAAATAGCAGGTTCATTTGAAACGACCAGTGGTGTTCGGCAAGGATGCCCAGTCTCTTCATTCTTGTTTAACTTCGTCAGCGATTAGTTAATGGAGGATGCTTTAGAAGGCTTTCAGGATGTAAGCATGGAACTAGCAAATGGAGAAAAGTTGTTTGGCCTGTTTTACGCGGACGACCCTGAGTGCTTGTTCGAATCTCCGGAACATAATAAACGTGTAGTGGACACTCGCAACGATCGTAACTCCGTTCGGCATGTTCTTTACATCTGTGTAAGGTGCCGTTGCAGGACTGGGTACAAACAATTTGAGTGAGAAGAAACTAACAATTTCGGGCGTTTTAATTTACCTCAGCAGCCGTGTGCCGATGTATGGTCGCTCGGTAGCGGAAGCGGGCGAGCGTTTATCTAAGGCTTGATGGCCATGCGCTGGACTGAGGCACCTGTACGATCGGCCCGACATTTCACTGAAGTTGAATGACCGTGTGTACTTTGCTGCTTTACGTCACCGCCATCATCATCGTCCAGTGTTGAACAGCAAGGCAAGCCTCACTGACCGCTGCCTTTTCTCCAGAGTTACATGTTTCTGTAAAAGGAGTGAATACTGAAGAGGAACAAGGAGTGGACCTACACAGGCGGGAAAAGATAAGATGCTGCTGCAGCCAACACACGAAATACAGTCTAACTGTACTAGCGCACGTGTCTTCAATCATTCTGATTCGATAAATGACAACACGATCGCCACTGTTCACGGTTCACTGCCATATCCTTCAGTGTCTCCAGCCAGCAAGTCGACAAGTCTCTCGGACCCCAACCACGAAGGCGTGAGACACCTACTTTACCTAACTTTGCTGTACATTTTCTCATTTCACATTGCCACATTATCCGCTAACCTCCATATAGCTTCTTCCACCCCGCGCGCACGGTATGGTAGACGAGAGTTCCCACTACGCAACACGTGACCCGACCAGCGTAGTCCACTAAATTTCATACGCTGAAACAAGGTATTCTCAGAAGTGGCACCCAATACCAGATTCCTAACCTCAATATTACTCACCCGGTTGCTCCATCCAATCCTAGCCATACTACGTAGACATCGATGATTGAAAACCTCTAACGGACAAACATTTCTCACACGCAAACTCCATGTCTCGCAACCGTACAACAGAACTGACCACACTGCAGCACAGTACACCCGACCTTTCAACTTCAGTGAAATATCAAGCCGACACCACAAGTGCTTCGATCCAGCGTAAGCCGCTCGAGCGTAGGCTATACGTGTGTTTACCTCTAGTCTTGGGCCACCATCTTTAGACACGCAGCTACCAAGGTAAGTGAAATGGTTCACAATCGTTAGTTCCTCTCCATCGAGTACCAAGTTCAGGATTTGAAATCTACTGTTGGGCATCCGTTCTGAAAATGTTCTGTCACAGTGTATGAAGCTTATTAGTCCTCGTAGTATGGATCACGTGTTGCGTATGACGATCACTTGCCTACCGTACGGTGCGCCTTCTTTCATTCTGCTCTGCGGATGGAAGAAGGCACATTGGTGACAACAGATGGCGTGTCAGTTTGTGATGAGAAAATCTTCATCGAGTCTTGTTGACGTAGGCGTCCTGCGTCTCCTTGGCTGGGGCGCAAAAGATGTGTCAACCGCTTACACGGAGACCTAGAAAGATATGGCAGCGAACCTTGAATATCGGCGATCGTGTTATCGTTTACTATCGAATCAGAATAATTATAGTCCTACGCCTTCACAGCGTCCGCTCGTGATGAACGGAATCGAGTTTGGGGATTCATTTTTTCGTTTCAGAGTGTGCAGCTGAAATCTCATTTTTATTAATGATAAACATCTTATAACCACGTATTACTCCAAGCGCTCACTGATCAGTGGTTCGTTTGCATACTGACCGGAGCTCAGACCCTAGCTTTGTGCTCGTGCTAGTCAGTTTTTAAATACCTAAGTTACCCGAACCCAAATACGAAACTCGAATGGAAATTCGACTGTAATTGCGTGTTAATATTTGAACTATCACTCTCAGTCCACCTTTCTCCATATGCCCTCTATTCAGACAAAGCGCCAACATCTGAATTAAATGGAATGGGTCACCGCGTGAGGGTGCTGGTACGTGGCCGCATTGGAATCCCATCGAGGCAATATTATTCTCCCTTCAACATGACCGCGGATTTAATTATCAGTCCATTTTCTTTTGTAACGTGCCAACCGTGCGAGATATCAGATCAATATTGTGCCCGTGACGATAAAGAGTGTTAAATTGGGCCTAGGCCATTCTAGTAGTAACTTAATGAACCCCATTAAGTTTTGGCTACCGATAGCCCTGCCAGTAGTAAAATTGAGATTTCGGCTTTTTCGCCCGTTTTTGCTAATAGTGACCAAATAATACAGCTATACCCTCTATGCCGTATGTTCGCTACTACGACAGCCTTTTCTCTTCCCACATCTGTAGGTCAACTCACTGTACACCTCATATATTCTGTCTTTTATTGCAGTTTGTATACGGCGAAGAAGGCAACGGCCGTTAGGACTTGTCTTACTCTTTAATACTGTGCGATGGTGGGTGTATTGTTAATGTCGCCCGGTTAACTACCACACTTAATCTAACGAGACCTCATTTGGTTCTATGCCACTTCAGTTTTCGGGGTCACGATTGCCGGTCCCCTCCCTACATATGTAGTGGTCCCTGGTGGCTATGGAGTATGTCGCTTCCATTGCATTCATGCTTCATGTCATAAATGAACGGCTAGTAGTACTGTAAAGGTGGAACCCCTTTTACATTTTTTGGAACTCTTGCGTTTTTATCTAGGCAGGGTTTCATGAAACTACAAACGTTTTCACCCTTCCTCCAATGGTTTTACTACCAACAGTATTTGCTTCTTCGAGTACACATTACTGTGTATGTTTTGTTTTTCACCACTTTACTTTATGACTTTAGTCATATGATATAGTTGCTGGACCCAATTATTGCTCTCTAATTTCCTCTTCTCGTATTCTGATTCCCGGTGTTTTCAACCCGATATTAGGAAGCTCTCACCAACGTCCAGCGTGACATTCAAGACCTGGCAGATGCAGTCCGTTATTCGTTACCAGAATTGAATAAAATTCCGCGCAACCGATCGCAATGGGCGGATCTGCTTTTGCGACAAGTTCGTGAGTTACTCGTGTAAGTTTTTAACTACAATGCCATAGGCTGTGTTATCTTTGTTATGCGTTTCGATGTTTAAACATATCAAATCTATTTCGATATTTCCTTTTACAAATCTTTTTTAGGCCTGTTTGCGAATCTGGAAAGCTGAATTTGCTCTGTCGTTTGGAGTTTGCTATGGCTGTTAGTTTGGCACTTTCAGCTTGTCACTCTCGGTCACCAAATGAGTGCCACAATGATTCGGATGCGAATTCTGTCAGTTTGGAAAAATTGTTGATGCGATACGAGCGGTCACTGATTGTTGCTGCCCAAGTGGATGCAAAGTTGATATCGCAACTAGAGGAACCGACGAAATGCGAGCCCATCGTTATGCAAGCCATCAATCAAGCTAGGTTGTTATGATTATTTGTCAGCGTTTGTTCTTTGTCAAATACTTGCATCTAGGATTACTTGTTATTCTCATTATTTGTCGAGATTGGTAGATTATGGTAACACTTTTTGTTCCTTTTGTTCATCAACGGCGGTGTCTGCTGTTGTTCGAATGCATCGAACGTCGCTCCTACAGTTATTTTGCCTATTTTCCTGTTGATTCTAGAGTGCAGAGATTATCCGCTGCCTGAGTACTGATCATTTGCCAAACAGTTGTTAGCAAGGAATTGCAAACTTATTTATTCTATTATTGGTTGATGGATAAGTTCATAAATTCATCCTTGAAGTTGTTCTACAGGTCTCTCCGATTTCCCAACTAACTGGTTTGAACTACTCTTTGTCTCAGTAGTCCATCATTCACATACTTCTTTGTCTACATGCGCGTTTCCAAGGCGTTCGACTTACACCGTGGAGTTTTTTTTTTGCTTCCCTTAGGTTTTCACACTATTTCCTTCGGCTTCTGCATAGACTACAACAGTCATTTTTGGGTATTCATACAATGATGGTGTGGAATGTCCGAATATGAAGTTTTCATTGTTTAGGTCTTGTTACAATATAGGTATGAAAAAACGTTTAATGATACCTCGACAGTGGTATTACACTCCCTGTGGGCTTCTGTACGTACGAAGTCAGTTATTAGTGAGTGGACTGACTGTTCCGCTTCAAAACATTCACATAGTCTCTCTGAGATTCCGAAGCTTCTTACGGTTCCTAAGCAGTCTCCCCGGTTTCTGGATTGTCTTTATTCTTTCCTCCACAAAGTGTTAACATGATACTGCAGTGTTGTTTTCTTTCTGAAACTGGTCACTGTTTAGCGTACGTTAGTTTTGTATACAATTATTTGACCATCCTTCTGAAAGTAGAACTGGTTTTGGTTTTATATGCGCAGAAGGATTTAAAAGAAATCCTAATTCGATGGTCTTGGTTATTTATGCCACTCACTTTTTCTGAGGATTTCACTTATCCTTGTTCTTTGATTTTATTCAGAAGACTATTGAATTAGCCTAAGGTTTTTTGCGGCACAAATCGAGCTAGTTTTCAATGAGTTAATAAACAATGTGATGGTTATTTTGCCCATAGTTGTTCCAAGTTCGGTTTGCCTTCTTTTATTCCGTAGGAAACTAAAGTATTTGGACGACATCTTCCTTTTTCTTGTCTACATTCTGAGTTTGGTGCCTGCACAAAGTCCTGTATCAAACTTCGTTTGGGACTCTATGACTGTGAGTGATATTTTTATGGGATCACTTCCATTATGTCCTGTTGGTTTGTGTCGTTTTAACGGTTTGATCGCCCAGGCGAAAGATGCCAACAAAAACGGTTGGTTTCCTGAAAGAATTAAATTATATATATATATATATATGCATATGCATATATGGGCTCTGCGCATAGGAAACGTGAGCAGATCTGTGGTGTTAATATTGCCGCGTATCATCGCGTTGTACAAACAAAGATCCGTAGACTATGGCATTTCTCAGGTCCACTAAGCGTTAATTCAGTTCAGTTTTTACAACCAGTAATCTTGCCTCAGATTGTGGTGGTTTTGGATACTGACTCACAACACAGTCTGCTCGCAAGAGACCTGAGTGATAAATAGCGAAAGATCAACTGCGAAACGATATTTTGAAGAACCGTGTAGAAGTGGACAAATTTCAAATACAGTTGCACCATTGACTGCGGGATTAAATCACACGACCTACCGTCTCCAACTATGGCTTGGAATGACCCAGTGGGTCTCAACTCGGTAGTCTAATTGGACCTGCACGGGCCAATCTGCTGGCTAAGATTTTGAATACACCAACAAGGTTTTTATGGGAAATCAAATTGTTATTCTTTTTTGCGTATTCCAAAGAGGGAAACAATGATTAAAAAGTGTCTTGTGCTCTTGTGATAGTAGGGATATACGGAGTAGGTGCTAATCAGGTAGTTATTTTCCAGATTGATCCGCACATCACTGAGTGTTGATCCATTTTTCTTTCTTACTCAGGTGGTTTTATATTATTTTCATTTCCTTCTCTAGCAGTTATTACAAACTGGCAAGCGTACACGGGAATCTGCTACCAGACATGGTCGAGGTGGGTTTGAATGCTTCTTCTACGCGTCTTTTTGTTCGTCCTTTTTTACTGAATTCACTTACGATTGATGTCATTCGGGGGGGGGGTCATTAAACTGTAAGTTTTTAATTTACCTATGGTTGTCAGGGTAAGCGGCAGCTCGGTTTTGTCCGATTCATTACCGTGCTTGGCCTATTCAGCTCCCACTTGGTCTTTTGTCATCGTAATTTTCCGGCTCTTGATTGTCGGTCGTCCCGGTGCGCCAGTACCTAAACGCTATGGGATACTGCTCTTCCAGTGCACTCAGGCTCTGTGTATGTAGTAAAAAAACGGAATATGGAAACTGAAATTAACCACATTTAATTATGCTCTGGTCGAGTAGTGTGAAAAATGTAATAGTGAACAACATTTTCGGTGAGAATAACAACCCAAATGCAGAAACAAATGTCATGAACTTAACGAATGCAATATACCGTAGCTATCCACTTCTGTTTGACCGAACTGTTTTCGTCCTCACTTTTCTGTCTGGTTTCGCAGGATTTCTTGTACCAAGCTGTATGTCCGTAGACAGATTGATACGAAATCTGAAAGCTCTTCGTGAAGAACGCAGGATGCTACCTTGTTACAAGTGAGTATATGGGTTTCTTACGGTTCTGTCCATACGCACACCATCTCCATCATAGTTGACCGGGTCAGCAGATAGCGATGGACTGATGTGAATCGGTGGTTGTACAAGGTGAAAATTGTAGGAATTAGTTTGACGGGTGTCACACGTTAATTACACGGTTGTGTTACCGCCTACTATCTAGTACTCGCAAAAGGTCTATGCATCGAGATCAAGCTGCATAACAGTTTGGCAATTGAGTTTCGTCACTTTCAAGTGGCAGATGTTGGGTTGGCTTGAGGTTGAATCCTGTTTTTTGCAGCAAACTTGTCGAGCGAAATAAACGTTTTGTTACTTTGGCAGTTACATCTCAGCTGACGGTCGATGAAGTGTTGTTACGCAAGCGAAATACACGATTGGGGCCTACCAGTTTGTGGCATCCGTATTGTCTGCTGAATGCTTAATTATCGACCAGCAGAGGTTAGATTTTCTCTTCTGTATGACTCGAGAATATGACCGCAGTCAACCGATGTGCGAAAATTGTATATGAATGCCAGTGTCTTCGTACGGCTGTTACAAGATGATGGGACACTGTTGTCACCAACACAGAGGTAAGGCGTAGGAAATTGGGTCCCAGAGGTCACTTCTTAAACCAGAAACATTATTTTGGTATGATGAGATGGTTGCGCCATTTGTTACGCATGTCGCCATACAGAATTCCTCGATGTCTGCGTTTCATTGATGCAGATATTGGTTAAGAAACGGTTAGAGGTGCTCCGTGTGTGACATGACGTCGAGGTATGAAAGCCATTGGTCTGCACTCAATGGGATGGCTTAAACTGGTGAGTTGGGGTTCACAAGATCTTTCCGTCGGTTAAGTGATAGGACTAAGGGACGCAGTCAGTGATGTGGCTTTATTTGAAATCTGTCAGCTTCTTCATGAATCTTTTGGTCACCAATTTCCCTTCTGTTCGTTTCCGTTCAGTCCGTTCCACCGGGGTGCAACCGAAACCAGAGCAATGCATTTTTCAAATTGCCGTTAGCACTGTAACTATCTAACTCCGAGTGATTTGTCTTGGCTCTTGGTCAATGGTATATATATATATATGTATATATATATATGGTAGCAGGTTCGTGAATGTTCTTTCTCGTAGCTCAGGTTCAACAGGTGGTATTGGTCTGTTCGCTGAACTGGGCAATTTGATTGCAGACGTTTCATCACCAGCCGAGGTGACATCATCTGCGCTGTGATCTTCTGGCGAGCGTTACTTGGACTTGCAACGAAAATCGACGCAATACTGAACGACTGCAAGAACTGCATCAGATAAGCAAGGAAGAACCCTGGAGAATGAGGGCTAATAACTCAAACATCACGCAGTTCTATGGACTACCAAACATTCGCAGATAAGAAATACCCCTGAGACGAATAGTCGCACTATCGGGAACGCCTGCGTACAACCTGGCCAAATGCCTGTGGAAATGACTGAAACCTCTCATCGCAGGACATGAACATTCAATCAACAATCCCACGCAATTCTTGGAAAAAATTCAAGGGACAAACTTTGAAGAGTATAAAATCGATCTCCGACGTCGTGTCTCTTTACATCAATACCTTTAGATTTGGCAAGGCAGGCACTGAAAGAATTTACATGAACACCAATGGAACGAACTACTGATATCGAGCAGTGTATGCGAATTAGCAGAATTGTACCTGCTAACATACTTCAAGTTCGAGGGTACGTTTTACGAACAAGTGGAGGGAACCCCAATGGGCTTCATTGGAGAGATAGCGATGCAGAAACTCTAGGAGACCATCCTGCCGGACATCAAACCAAAACTGTGGCTGTGCTATTTTGACGAGACGTTCGTAATCATTAAAGGATCTGAACCACAACGGACCTTCACTGTTATCACGGAAATCAAGTTCAATATGGAGACAGAACGTGACAACATTCTACCTTTTCTAGACGTGTTCGTCACAAACACTGGCACATTGGATGCATCCGTATAACGCAAAAACGCGCACACATCAAATTCTACAATTCCAAAGCAACCAGGCAAGCTGCCACAAGAGAGGCTGCATCAAGACAATTTTCAAAAGAACACAATCCTACTGCAACGCTGCGGAGCGAAGGAAACAAGAAAAACATCTGCTTCGTAACGGGTGCACACGAAGCTTCATAAGACGAAGCGCCAACAAAAAGCAGTACCAAAAGGCGATCGCCGAACAGACCAAAGCGCGAACCATCTTGCCGTACATCAAACGTATCTCTAAAACGACAACAAGATTACTCAAGTCCCACGGAACTGAAGTGGCGCACAAGCCAATAAGAACCCTATGAAAGATTCTATCTAGGACGAAAGAAGCGACAGCTGACAAGAATCGAACTAACAATGTCTATCAAGTCGACTGCAAATACTGCGAAGAGCAGTACAAGGGACAGATCGGAAAGAAACTCGGGGGCACGGATTCATAAGCACCAATTGGCAACAAAAAGGCACGATCCACTCTATCTAATTTCAGTTCCCAAAGATCGCAAAGGTCACAAGTTCAACTACGAAAACGTGAGAATCGTCGCCCAGGGTAGAACAGCATTCGAGGCATTTTTTCAAAGCTTGGCACTCCTCGGAAAAATCAGTAAACAGAAATGTTGATAACGACCACGTATACCTATCGATCCGATTGAAGGACCAATCAGCACAAACCAGTCGAAACGAAGGCTGATTCAGCTCACAAGGTGTCAACAATAGATGAAGGTGAACAAAGCAACTGGACAGCATCTTTACCCTACCACATTATCCAGACATCCAATGGACGACTAAAGCCTAAGTGAGCCATTTAGGCGGACCATGGTAACTAGATGCTCGCCACAATATCATAGCACCGACGATGTCACTTCGACTGGTGACGAAAAGTTTGCAATCAGATTGCCCAACTCAGCAAAAAACATACCATATATATATATATATTTATAGTGCGAGTCTGTTCTACCGGAACCATGGTGATAAAATGATCGAAAAAGGAAAGAAAAATGTACATTTGAGTAGGGTTTTCTACGTATATCAACTCTTTTAGATTCTTCCTCCATTTGTTTTGCGTCGTAATTCATACTTTTTCTGAAAGCTTCCTAGGATCGGGCCACCCAAATCGAAGCTGGGGATTCCCTGAAGGCCCTATTCCCATCCTCTGATCAAACGACCTCATTTGCAAAGTTGCAGAGCGAAACCTACCGTTTGTGTGCCGTTGGGGACCTGTGACCGATGGCTAGTTCGTACGCTTTTTGATTAATTAAGACCTGGAGTCTAACGCCACCTGGCGTTCAAAGCAGAACCGCTTATGTGAACATGCCTACACTTAGTTTTTTTGGGGGATGACAGGGCTTTGGTTGAACGGCGAACCACATTCGCCGAGTAACAGTGCCACTAAAAGACTTATGGCATATTTTATAGGTAGAATGCTTGTCAAGGTAAATCTACCACGACCTTGAAACGACCGCTGTCCGTCGCCTCATTACTGGCGCTAGTCAAATGAATTAAATATCCATCATTCCCAAGAAGATGAAGGGTTCTGATCCCAGATCCATCGGTCACTGGGGTAATTGATAGTTATCGCTAGCCCGGGTCCTTACCACACCTAGCTTATTGGGACTTTTTGTGGTTCTATACAGTTCCGTGTCTCAATGTCACTGATAACGCCTCCTCCCCTCTTAGGAGCCTCAGTCGCGATGGGCTATGCTTCTTTCACTATGCATGCATGAAGTGTGGCATAAAATAACAAAAGCGACGGCGTCATATTAACGGTTAGCTACCCAAATGTTGGCCCTTCCCTTATTCGCAACGTAGGAACTCTCCGAGTAGCACGAACCTTTGATCTTCGCGTATACTAAATATGTAGAGTTTGAATGAATTGTTTACCTTAAGAGTAACGTGCACTAACCAGAAGGCGCGATCTGTACTGTTAATGGATTATCCACTAAATAACCAACTGCGCCGGAAACGAATAAACTATTATTCTCCTACACCCCTGTTCAACTAAGTATTTCCTTGCCAATCGCTCGTATTGCTCCCATTTTCAGATCACGTTCCCGATGCTATATCGGTTTTTCTGTTGCCACTCTTTCATGCTTTTCCCCAATCTAGTTGTCTTTGGTCCTCTCAACCGCGTTACCGATCTCCGCTGATCCAGTTGGTCAGTGATCTGCGAACCGCCTCGCTTCAACCGTCGGATACCAGCCCATCTTTAAAAGGTTTAAAGTATCATTCGTCAACCTCGAGGTCGGCAAAATGGCTTACAGGTTTGAGGTAAAACTTATCCACTTTTAAATTAACATCGCTGCTTATTAATGCCTAATCATCTCGTCTTTCGGGTTCGTGATTTATGCGTAGCTTGTGCAACGGGCCGGTCGAGAATAGTTCTTTTGCTGTCGTAACATTGCGTTGCATTATATCTTTTGTGACTTACGTTTAGTCCATGGAGTGGCTTCACTTTTAGTTTTTTTATATTCATCCTGTATACTTACCATCGGTCACAGATGCATGCTGTCCGTTCAAATGCACATCAAATTTTCCAAACGAGACTTGATAATCGGTTGTTCCCATAGTGGGTCCCGGTTGATTCACTGAGAAATCCCGTTCTGGCAGTCAGACTACGATAAGTTCATTGTAACGACTGACATATGCTCACCAATAGTCCTTAAGTGAAGTGTCTGCACAGTGTGGCATCACAGCTTGGGGCTTACAGCACACGGTGCGACTCTGGGCAGGGTCCATTCTTGATTTCGACTCCCACCGAGGTAAGACGCTTCTCACGTTTGGATCAGTTATGAACTTGTCAAACCATGCTCTGTTTGGTGTGACACATTCTCAGTAGCGTGTAGATACGCCACTGAATGTGACGTGTACTTTGATTACATCCTGTTTTATTTTGTCCAGTTAGTTGATGAACATCGTCCTGTGTCTCATACCTGTGATTTCATAGCAGTTCTGGACTCATTTTCCGATGTTCCGATCTCGACCTAGGCTACCGAAACAGTCTTATTAGGTTATTGTTTAATACAAATTACGCAGGTGAAGAGATCCGCTAGATTGTCAAGAGAAAACAGCGATAAATGAAACCAAACTTTACCGATTGTTTCCCCGGAATCGCAAACTAAAGCCCTTAGTGTATAAACATATATATATAAAGGTGCTAACGAATGAAAGAATGATAAATAACCTCCTCTATGCAGGCTCAGAATTCGTAGCTTTATCTCACCATTTTTTCATATTCGTATGACGATTCTCACCATTGTGCGTGGATTCCTCCTGATTTCACTCCTTCACCACTACGTAATACAATTATTCAGAAATACAGCGAGTTTAAAGTCAAGTTCTTTCAACGTGTCGCCAAATGACTGATCTGTTCCTTGTGTTGTATGAGGAGCTATGCTCATCACTCAGCTGCAGATTTCTGTGATATGGTAACTCGACCGATATTGTACTGAACTGAATTGAAAAGGTCGAAAATCAGAAACATCCCGCCCAAAGTTGTGTTGAATCGATCTTTTCAAACATTTGCGGTAATAACTACGGCAGAATACCGAGATCGACGCTGCTACATTTGAGTGGATAAGACCAATGGGATCGACAGTCCCTGAACTCTACGACCTACAAGAAACAAATCAGGTATTCCCATCCGACCAATACCTACAACGCAGCTCATAGGCTGATAGAACTTTTAGGACTGACAGAACGACCGGGGAACGTTTGTCACCACATAGCTTAAATGACACTGCAGTTCGTCGATGCGATTAGAGTTGTGAACACTAGATCGCAAAAGGTGATATCCCTCAATGCCACCTTTTTGTTCACCAAAGTACCTTTGGCCGAAACGACAGGTTTTATATGCGAGTGCATGTCAACAAAAGGAATCAATATAGGAATATCGACTAAATCTCGCAAAGAACTTTTGAATTTAAGTTTTAAAGATGCACAGTTTCAATCCAACGGTAACATATACCGATAGCTGGACGGGCTAACAATGAATTCCCCTTTAGGTTCCCTGCTTGTTGACATTTTCATGTCTTCGTTAGAAAACAAAACCTTGGATCAAGTTATCAGCAACATGTGTGGACAACATATTTTGTCTCATTGCGTTCAAATGCAACGCTCAAGTGCTACTAAATAAATTTAACAAAGCATTTCCGAACCTGCGGTTTACACTAGGGGCTGAAGAGAAAAACTCGTTTCCGTTTCTTGATGTTCTCCAACGTAGTACCGACGGGTTGCTGGAATAGTGTCTACCACAAACCGACATGGGTAGGTCAGTGCACTCACTTAGAAAGCTTTGTCCCTCTTTATCAAAAACGAAACCTGGTACGCTGCTTGACAGGCGATTATGGTCCGAAGACAAACTTCCAAAAGCCTTGGAAACTGTTTGCAACTCACTCAAGAAAAATGGGTATCCAGATAGTTCCTTTAAGAAACGTGGACGCAAGCCCCTGCCAGAGATACTCAGAAGTCCAAAAAGACCGTCTGCGTTTATGTTGCATATACAGGAGATGCAACTGTAAAAGCATTGATCGCGCGAATATCAAATGCAGTAAGCAAATCATTTTGCGCGGCACCGCTCCGACTAACTTTAAACACAGCTGTACTTACAACAAAGACTCAAAGACCGGCTGCCTAAACTCTCGATTTCCTTTTGTGTTTATTCATTCGCCTGCTTCTATAGAGCGGAATACATCGATAGCACAACCAGGTGCCTGTCCGATCGAGTCCAAGAGCACTGCCTGGGTGGCTATCAAGAGGGATCAATAAGATGGTAGCCAACCCAATACGATTGATATAGATCACAGATTAACGCGAGATGAGTCATTCAGCATCGTCTACCGCATGTTTGTCAACCACTCCGGATGCGCCAGATAGAGAACCTACTCTACGACAGAAACGGTCACTTTCTCGGACCGCGCAAACCTCTCCGGTGCTCCCAAAACAGTTCATCATAGTCCTACAGCTTCCATAGCCCAAGGATACCAGAATAATGAAACTAACACATAGGATTGATGAACTCGGCGACTAGTAGACAAAGAAGCGATTCATCTGGTTGAAATTCAGCCCTATACTCCACTATTAACACTGTGCATTGAAAATACGAAACTCCGTTAAAGCTTTTCATGTGTACTGTATTGGCCTGATAAGAAATAGCGAATAGACAGATGTATTTTCCGCTTTACGACTTCTGAATACGAACTGTGGTAATACTTCATGAGTGTAGCAAACTTCTTTCTGCTGATTTAAATTAGTGAATTAAGGTTTAATTTCGGCTTCCATCGTTTTCTTGGTGACCCGTTTTGAGTCGAATGTTTTCGGATCTGTACGAGTCAGCCACAGATGTGTTCATTTGAAAGCATGCTCGCGATTTAGAATTAGATCTCAGGTTTTGACGGCAGGTAGAACTCTGCAATGAAATTTATATCTCAAGTAAAACGTTTTCGGTTGAACGAGGCGCACTGCCGTTTTTGATGTGTTGGTGATGCACATAAACTATTGATGGAAAAATGAACTCTGCTGTAGTTTCATACGTAAACGGTTTACCACTTGCTAGTGATTTTTCGACCTTCAACCAATTTGGTCGTCGGCTTTAAAACCATCACAAGCCGAGAGGCGGTAGCCCAAATAACGCATGCAGTGGTGCAGTGCGCTGTGCTCATCGGTCGACCTTTCGGAGCACGATGCCCCAAAATGCTAGTTCCACACACGCACCGTTAGATGAAATTTATTCCGATGCCCCCGCATGCTATCATCTCATACGGTGATCATGTCCAAAGATTGTCGAAATGCTGATTACGCCACGTTGACGAATCCTGTTATTATTTGTTACACCTAATTGATTAAATTGTTTATTTGGGGATTTATAGCTGTTGGCGTTAAATACTTTAGTAGATGATACTTGATTTTAAGCGAAATCACTTATTTGGGAAGAATGACCCTAGATAGCGACGGTCTGATAAAACGCGAACAAGAAAGAATGCCCAAGGATGGGCATTATTAAGGAGAAGAAAGACTGGAAAACTTGTTGTTTTGAGCATTGATGTGGACACCTGAATGCATTTCTTCTGCCATTGAGTTTAAATGATTAACAGTGAAGTATTACTATCACATTTCATAGTCTTGGTTGAAATTTGAATTTTCGAAATTTGAACCACCGTTCCAACAAAAATCAGATTCATTAAAACTAACAATTGTGATCAGGTCTAGATCTTCAAAATAATCATTTCATCAATCTCCTAAGTGTTTCACTGTACCAGTTATTTGGAGAATTGTCTTGAGATTCTTTGACTGAAAGTAGATTTTTTCTGTTTGGTGGAATTGGAATCCCTTTTGTTGTTTATCATCAGAAGATATCCTTTCTTGCTGAAAACAATAGGATGTATGTGAAAATACCAAACGTCATCACGCATTCATCTGTATGTTGAAACCAAACGAGTCCTGTTCAGAGTTGGCATTCGCAACCAACTTGGGGTCTGTGGGTAGTTTGTGGTAGTTCCTAAAGTGCCTTTGTATCTCACGTTCTACAGGAAACCGGGATTTACACCAATCCATCACTTTTCCGTTCGTTTTTCCACAGCACATTGGCATCCCAGTGAGAGTGTTTGAAACAGTACTAAAAGAATTTTATGAAGAAAAGAATGGAGGTGAATTAAAATCCCAATAATTGTGCCACAAAACAAAACAACTTTTTTCGGCTAGCATTTTTTATTATTTTTTTTATTCTGGTATGCATTACTGCGATCTGTATTTTTTCGGTGAACAGTTGCGAGGCAAAAATCCTAAGGGCTCTTTCATGCAGCGCGACTGCATCGACCGTCCAGCATCTGTTTTCATCGGTGAATGGCACTTATTGACCATCAGATTTTTTCATTGCAAACTAAATAATGGTGCAGTCGTTTAGAATGTGCATGTGATATAGGGAAAACGAAGTGTTAACCCCATTTTGACTAGGTTGTCTTTTTTGGCAATTCGCGTTGACATACTGTTTTCATCTACTCAAGTGGATTAATGCGCACGATAGTCAACAACCGTTAGTGTGATGCATCTACGATCGAATGTAAAATTACCTCGGGCTGGTCATCAATGTATCTGCTCTGTCCGTCCAACACACGCATGTCCAATACGCCGAGAGAACTCAGTCGAGTGCATTAATAAGCGTAATCGATGAACTCCAATGCCTAATGGTTCTGTTTTTTGTCAGTATGCTCCGCAGTATCTCTTATTTGTTATCTCCTCACAGCGTCGCCAAGTGCTCGGTCATTACTTTGTTTCACTTCAGTAACTTAGGTTACCCTCGTTCTCTTTGGAAATCCAGCTGCTCACTTCATTTTCTGGTCGTAAACATTCCTGGTTTATCTAAGAGCACTGGATTTTTGAAGTCCCTACCGCATCCACAAAACTTGACTCGATTTGCGTCTGAAAAGCTTCCTGTATATTTTCTGTTGCACAATTTTGAACCGGGCTTTCATTCAGACCGTTAAATAGACGGTTATCCATAGTTGCAGCTGCATAGAGTAATCGAGTTTCTTTAGAGACTTAAAGCAGCTGGACTGTCGACTTTCTTCTTTAAAGCTTGCGCGGAACATGCAACATTCTGTGGTTAGAGTAATTAAAGGAATGGACTCCTAAGGACTCGTGAGTCAGTGCTTGTACCGACTTGCGGAAAGGTGATAGGTCTTTATGTGAAGATCGCAGAACAATTAGTTTAGCATCGAAACTGCCTGCGGACATTATTCTCCACTGATTGTCTGGTACTCGCAAAAAGCGTATGCGTGATAATCAATCCGGCTTCCGGGTTGGAATTGTGTTTACCAAATTTTCACTTTGCGACAGATCTTGGAACATAGGCACATATTCCTTATACCCACGATTTGTCTTTCTTGATTTGAAAGCGCCGTTTGACTCAGTCGATCGTGTAACTGTTTGGCATTGCGTCGTCGAAATGTGTCTCAGGTAAATCTGTTTTGCTCTCCCAACCTGTGTATTCGAATAAGCGAGGGCAAGTTCGTGCTTACTGTGCTCTTTCACCCGAATTCACCACGG
>LUCM01004696.1:0-12227 GCA_008360955.1 Fasciolopsis buskii | reverse complement strand
CCACGAAATCTTTCTCTCAAATTTTACTAGCGTTGGATCACTTGTATTGTGTCAATCACGATCTGTCCGGTTAGCGACACCAAGGGAACTGCATTTCAAATGACCCGGAAGAATTCTTGTCCAATTCTGCACTGCCTCCAATGCCACATCGTCCTCCCTTGACACGTTGGGGTGACCACTCCGCTGTAATCACAAATTCTTCTTTATCACTACAAGCCACGGCTTAATGGTCTTCCCCTGTTTTCTGGCCTTTCACTAGTGTAGCTGACCAGACCCATTTCGCCCGAAGAAATATATAGCATCCGCTAGTCCTTGTGTATGCACTGTGTATGTTGTCCGGCGGTCACTGACTCCGAGTTCCATAATCGAATGTGCCCCTGGCACGCCGCCACCAAGTATCAGGCTTGCCGTTTCACTTTTTCAATTGCCCGCGCTCACGTCTCTCACGTGAGGCCATCTGGACAAAATTGCATCCAATGGTTTTGGGGCTCGTATCGGCAGGTCGGCCGGTGTATTTGCATCCGTTGATTCGATCCTTTTACTGTTGCGCCGCTTAAACAGACGCAACGCCACTCGACCAGCAACCGAGAACTGCTTCCCGCCGACCGTGTTATCAATATTGAAAGCAAGTTGGATTTTCTTGAAAAAATTCTTGGCTTTATGGCCCAAGTTCTGTTCACATTAAAGTTGAATTCTTTCCTGTCACGACTTAGAGCCTTAATGCCCTACACCAGCACACGGATTCACACTTTACTGTTTTAATGTTTTCTTCCTATTTAATACGGAGTCCGGTGAATGCCTGGCATGTATTCACACAATTTTATCCAAGAGTAATCCGTCCCAGATATAAGGACTGCTTCACTCCGTAACCACCTGTCAGCTGTTGCGATTTATTTGTTGACCATTGCTTTTCAATTCCGCCTGTGATTATTGGTTTGCAATTAGTGCTAGTGTATTTTATTTGACGTAGTGAAAACTGGCGAAAATCTTTTTATTCAGCTTACGTCTTCCATCAGTGTTCCTAGCCAAGAATATGCAGAAATTATCCGGGATATAACAAGGTGGAACTCAGACTCACTGACATAACTCTGTTGCAGTATACGTCCTTACCTTAATGCATAACGTGGTTGGTTTGCTTCATGAATTACACGAGAAACTATCGAACCTATCCACGGTTGGGCTGTTTGTTACGTTACACTGCCATTTTCTCTTTTTTGCTGTAATGTTTTCCCATAAATTTGCCGTTCCAACTCGATATTTGAATCTAAGACGACGAAGGCAACGCGATAAGATATAGATATACCTACCCATGGTAGTATTGATTCAGGTTGTCATGTGAAGCTTCCTGTCGGATAGCGCTCTGTTTATTGCATATCCTGCATTTATTTAAATCTACCACAAAATTTATCGTCTTCCAAACATACGGGCTCTGGGCATAACATTGGGACGGCCCTCTCTCTGCCATTTCCTCCCGACGCCCAAAACGTTTTGACCATACATCATATGCAATTATTAGTATTGAATATTCTCTAGCATTTCTTATATGGTGAGGTAAACAATATTAGCGATTAGTTTATGCAACTTAGCTTTTTCTTACTCACGGGTGCCTAATTTTAAGATGCAAGTTCACCCAAAATTGCCAAAGAAGAACAGCGTTCATTACCAAATCTTTGGGACAATATAATCACTGGTGTATTGCTGAACATAATAAGTTTGCTCTTAAGTCCAGCCCAATACCCTGTGTCCAGTTGCAGTTTCCACTTGGAAAGCACTTATTAGCGCGGGTGCATAAATGGCGTTCCACGGTCTGAATGACCCTACAACACGCTCTTTTCGCGCGGCGCGGACAAGTCGTCGGCACCATATCCCAACATCCACTATCGTCTTCCGGCCACCTATTTGAGTGCCTGCGATACACAACATATCGGATTGCATTTAAAATGAAATGAACTGCCCACTTCCACGGACCGACACTTGAGGGCAGAAAGTCTTGTATGACCCTTTCAAACGATTTGCCCAGCTTTAAGTTCTGACTGAAGAAATCTGATTTCTGATTTCCTGTTCCCACTGCTCCATGCTTGCACAAATTTCACCTTGACTTGCACATGCCTCCCCCCCCTGCTCATTGTACCGGAAAATCGTATCTATTACTTACAACCCAAAGCCAAGCACGATTACCAGCCCAGTGGGTTTGGCCACTCCCACAGCGACTACGCACAAGCAAACCGATTTCTCCACGGTCTGAGCGGTCGGACAAACTTCACTGGTCTTTGGACTATCGTAGTTGGACAGATGTTTCCTAGAGGAAAACTTGAGGTGCCCGCCTGAGCAATCCTGTTAACTTCATCGTAATGTTACCTGGTAGGTTGTTGTACTGGACCTAGATGCACCGTTACTGTGATAGCCGCGGATACAGCGTAATCCTTACCAGCGTTTGCATTGTGCCCAGGACAGGTACCTATTCCAGGTAATCTAAGACTATTGGCGCAGTTCTGTATCTTTTTCACCAGATCTGACATCGCCTAAACGTCTCATTTAACACTCCTTGCCTTGAACCTAACGCCATCCGTCGGATTTCGGACGACCGTGAATGGCTGCCCGAACAAGTCACTCAGTATCTTATTCGCCCCAGCATATCAGCTGCAGTCTCCAGCCTGGGGCATCCACCGAGGTTCTCCCCTACTCGTCGCCGACAGTACGCGAAAAAAAACAACAGTCTCTTATCCCCGGGTTCAAATATTTTTGATCAGTGAAATCTTTCGAAATTATGCGAGGAGCCTTGCAATTATGCCTCGCCAGGCACCATCATGGCATCAAAAACTCCACTCTCGGCAATTGAAACAGCATGAGAACTGGAGGCACGATGCGCTTAATCCGCGAGTGAGCTCATCATATATTCAACCTACGTCGTCAAGATTATTTTAAACAGGAACTCGTTTTGTAGGCTGCGTCGTGACTTCCTCTGCTATATCAATTTGCTCTTTAGCAGTGGCTAAATACATGCTTAATTCCTCAATCCGCTCATGTATATTATTGATGCACTAAATTCAATGTCACGGTGTCCCTTTCCTGTTTGCTGATGACATAAAGATAATTTGCCCTCTTAAGTCAAATGAAGTTAGTACTGCGGTTAGAGAAATTCGTGCCGATTTGTCTGCTTTGGACGACTGGTGTACCTTCTGGATGAAGAGCTTCTCTGCCGATAAAAGCGAAATACCCATATATAGGCGCACACTACCCAAAGATTCAATTGTGCTACGCGGATCTCCTATTGCATGCAAACACACAATTCGTGACCTTCGTCTCAAATACCCAGCCTCTCTAAATTTCTCGGAGCACGTAATTATTCAGTCGGCTAAAGCTAGGAGAAACGTAAGTGCTGAATTTTTCTCCACAATGATGACTATCCGACAGCTATCCTCAGCAATTATATAGATTGCACACGTTCACCACTCTTTTCAGACATTCAGTATGGCACTTTAATATAATGTATGAATGTAAATACAGTTACTGCACCTCACCGTTTTTTCTAACATTAGTGTAAATGTTCTCAATATGTGCCAGTAATATAAATATCAATGCATCCACCCGGTTATGTGATATTTTCGGAAACAAATCCAGGAGTGCATACAAGCACAAAGTTACATAAATGCGTAGGTTTAGTCGCTGAAGTCGCTTGGAACAAATTTTGCTAGCAGGGACAGGACTGCGTTATCCTCATTCAAAATGTGCAATACGCAGTTTACATTTCTTACGAAGCTGTTGATTAACAAATTATCTATGACTACTTGTCAATTATCAAGTGCCCAAGCATTTGAGGCATTCACGTAATAGTGAACAACAGGCTGACATATTTCTGTAGTTTAACCACCTATAAATTGGTAGATGTAATCGATCTAAGGCCTTTCAAACCTTCTGCTGTCACCAAAGTGTTCCAATTAACCACGTGGGACTAGTTTTTCTTTCTTTAAAACAGAAGAAAGTGCACAGGAGAACATTCTGACGGAAGCCACGTTCAAGACAGTCATTTGTACGCTAATTTTTAATCGAGCGTTGTAAATGTGAGTAATATACGTTTTTTCAATTTACCATTTTGCTGAAAACTTAATTTGTAAGTAATAAATAGGTGACAACCGTAAATATGAGGGCGCTGATTTGGGGGCACCAAGGGTACACGAGGTTAGTGTGAATAAGCGTCGTGGTTGGCTGGTGACAACAATTTGTTGTGAGGCAAGTAGGATTCATCCTAACAGGGCTATTGGGAGCACTTCTACAATAATAATCGTTTGTAAATTGCAATGCACACTCTCGATACACTTATGTAATCCACTGCGATCGAACGCTTACGAAAAAAATAGTAATCCGGAACTTCATTCATTTGGACTATGATTAAAACGGCGAAATAGTGGGGCAATGACCAGGAAATATCCTAATCAATGATACAGACGTTGGATAGGCAACCCTTGGGGGAACGCAACAGCTATCCAAAGGTCAACTGTCATTGTGCTCTTGGACATACACGCAGCCTTTGACTGGGCTGATATGCCCGCACTATGGAACTGTTTGTTGAAGAATGGAGTACCTCGGAATTACGTGTCGGTAATCAAAGAGTCGTACCATCTTACAACAGGTCGGTTTAGGGCTTATGGCCAGCTTTCACCACCCATCGTCATCTCCCGCGGAGCACGCTAGGAATGCCCTATATAACGACTTCTTTTCAAATTTGTCATAGAGGATGCTCTATAGAACGTTTTGTTCAGTCTTTTAGACGGTGGATTTGGACTCCTCCCAAAGAACAGTTTTTGACTTAAGATATGCCGATGATATTGTCTTGCTGAGTGACGATACACAGGCAACTTAACACGCGTTGGACCGGTTGGCTTTTGAGATATCTCGGGACGGTATGTGCTTTGCAACTTCAAAATATAAAATACTCCTTCAAGTCTGGTAGCCATCTGTGCTTGCACTCACCCTTTCTGGTGATCCCTTAGAGGTGGTCAATAGCTTCAAGTATCTTGGGTGGATGTATCGGGAAAGTGATCATGTCACTAATTTGTAAAGCCAGAGCAGCTTTCGCAAACCTATGACACTTGTGGCGTCGCCATCCATCTCACCCGACTTTCCCTCAAAGGAAGGGTGCAAAATGCCACAATTCGTAATGTTCTTTATAATTGCGAGACTTGGCCTATCCGCGTTGAGCATGCCCAGCGAATTTCTGTTTTTAACCACCGATCCCTCCGAGGCATTGCTCGAGTCTTATGGGAACATCAAGTGAGCAATGGCGAGGTGCGTCGACGAGTGTTGGGTGCAGACAGTCGTCCTCTGACCGAGGTAATCGCTCTACGTCGCCTTCGGTGGCTTAGACACGTATTGCGTATGCTTGCCCATTGTCTACCTTCTCGTGCTCTTTTTGCACATGCCAGACGAGGCTGGAAGAAACCACGTAGCGGTCAGACTATGACCTGGCGTGGGCGTATGGAAAAGTTGGTCTCGGTTTTTACTTCTGTTGTTGCTTCCCGCCTTTCTGTTTGGGGTCCAACAGACGAGAATTGTTGTTGTTTGGAGACGCTAAGAGATATGGCCAGGAACCGAAGCTGGTGGCGAGAATCCTGTGCGGTCTATCCGTAGAACCCCCGCCCCCCAAAGAAAACACGGACAACAACCAATAAACCACAAAATCTGTAGGGTGAAAACAGAACAGTTGGATTGCTGCTTTTTATTTTTCCCTTCCTTTTGATCCCCTTCTGCAATTTCACTTGCACGTTGTTACGTTGGGATAATTCTTGCTTTTAAGCTGGTGTATCATATATATATATATGCATCTGGGCAAATTGTTGTGGTTTGCATTGAATAAATTACTGCTAGGTTCATATGCCCCGCACTTTCGAAGCTCACGGAATCTACTACTGCATGAATGTCTTAGGTCCGGTCTTAAGAAAGAAATTCAGCAATTTTCGGTTTTTATAATCCACTGCATACATTGTATGTAAGGAATAAAAGGACAAAACAGTTTTGTCTGAGCCAGATTTATCATCTATCTATCTAGTACACAAGTCCAGATGGTTTCTGAAAACGAGGCTACGAAAAGCCTAGATACTCCCGTCCAAGAGATGAAAATGTGTACATTACTTGTACGCTAATTTTCGTAGTTTTCATGTTTTGCTATTAAATAGGTTCAGGAGGTTGCAAAATCTCTTTATTGAATACATTAGGGAAACGAATAGCCGATTCTTCACTGTTTACGGTTTTTGTCAAAGACTTTTCATCATGTGGGCACAACTAGAAACATTACGACCAAGTATTTAAATTCCAATGTAATATACATACTCATGTCAAAATGAGGTCATTACAAGGTGCCAGTGTCGCAGTGGACAGCAATTTATCCGGGAACAATGGCCATAAAATCGATGTTCAAAGTAATTGAGTGGGAATTTGTTTAACTTTGCTCATGACTTAAGCAGGAAATATTACTGTTTCATGGTCGCGCTGCATGAAAACTTTTCACCTATCGATTTGTTCACTGCGGACTGAAACCTTAAAAGCGTGCTAAAGACCCCCCGGGCAAACACATTCCACTGATGTTTGGAATACTACTGCATGCGTAACGGATTGAATATGACCGTGGTTTCTTAGTACATTTGGTGGATATGACTTCCCGTGCCAAGGTAGTTGTGTGAAGGTTTATACGATTACTGCTCGTTGATTACACAGTCCGATCTCACGCGGTTATCTCACTCTTCCTGTGCTTGTATAAATAACGAGACGCCAGCAGTTGTGGTTGAATATCGTAAACATAATGAAATCGCACTCGTCCAATCCCACTTCTGTGACCCCAGTTTATGGTGCTTAGAGTGGTTGGTATACTGCCAACCGAGATGTCACGGAACTCAAAATAATCCGTCTGCGTGTAGACTGACAGTCTCACAAACACTTGGGAATGGAGTAGGTAGTTCAGGTACGACTATTGTTGCTCGGTGAGTTATTAACTGCCTTTCTAAAAGTACGATCGTGGACTTTCTAGAATCGCGTTTGGTCATGCAATGACTAGACAAATGTAATAAAAGCTGTGTAAGTGGTAACAGATTATGTTCTCATGAAATAATTCACCACGCGATATGATCGCTCAACTCACCATTAAGAAACCACTGAGGGACAAGCACTGTGCAGCTATTTTATCTTTGTTAGGAATCATCAGCAGTGCATATCCACTGCGCCCGAATTGCTGATGATTCTTATCAACGATGAAACAGCTGTGCATTGCTTACATGGTTGAGAAATGATGTCACATGGTGGACAATTTCATAAAAAACCTACTTGGAAAGGTCAAGGCAAAATGAACTGATAATAAGAAAGCAAATGAAAAAGGTTCAACGCCGTTATCGTCGGTAAAACACAGGCGTCCACTGAAATACTTCCTAAGCACTACCAATGTGACAATATAGAAAAATCAAGGAGAAATCAAAGAGAATTTGGATAATGAAAGCTGATAACAACTGATATATCCGCTCCCTGGGTTGATCAAAATGCGTGTACGTACTCCAGAATGTTCGCACAAACCGAAGGGCAAAAACGTCACCCATCCTTCCTGGCACAAATGTTGAGTGCATGCGAGTTAAAAAGCTATTTTAATTGCGTCCGCTAAATCAACAGTGGAACATCCAGTATGGCTAAAATTTAAATTCCTTATTCCTCATGAATTATGTTCTGGAGAATTTTATCAAGCGATACAATATTGTTAACCAAAATGTAAAAGTGAAGAAACGTAAGTTTTATTTACGTAAGGGATCATAACGTCCTTTTATCCTAAGCTTAAGCTGTCGGCAGCCGTAGCTGCCATAATTATCTCTGTCCGGACTTTGCGCAAACGGGCACCTTTGCTTTTCCCACTTCATACTCACCCACTTTATTTTAGTATGCCCTCCACTTATCAAGTTGACAACAGTGATATGTAATGCGATGTAATGGACATTATAATTCTAGTATGATAATCACTGGTTTTTATAATAACTGAAAGTCAGTTTTTGACATTCATAGAGTTCCCATTGTTAAAAGTTGTTTTCTTCATCCTATCTGCATTTATGTGTGGTCATTCAAAGAGTTACCATTCACTCCTTACCTCTCCTCATTTCCGCTAACGGACAGGGGGCCAGCACCCAAGGGCGAACGCTACCTACCGTGCGTCTAATCGTAGTACTGCAGTGCGAGACCTTTTTCAGTTCAGTTAAGTTTGCACAGGACAGTGATGTCCTCAACGACCAACCTAGCGTACAGAGTTCCTTCTATAGTATGCGCAAGATTTAGCATCCACCACTCTTACTTTCGCTTCCCGGTATCAATCGGGTTTGCTGTAGAATTTCCACATCCGCTAAAATGAGAATGGAATACAGACCCGTCCTGCCCTTAAGGGAAAAAAGTCCGATGTGCTTGCGTTCCATTATTTAGTAACATCATACTGACAACTATTCTCATTACCCGATTTGTTTTGCAGCTCCCAGCATCTAGTGCCGGCAGAAATTCCCAACTCGTCTTATCTAGTGATGTTCGAAATGCGTTGATAACTTGTAGCTGTTTGTTAGACTGACTAACTCTCATCTAAGCTTTGAAGGGAAACATCCGATCATTCATCCAGGTCTACGTCACGTTTGTGATCTTGTAGCGGAACTTGGATCTGTTATTCCGGATAGATTGTTTAACCGAACGTTGACGACCAAGGGTGGTGGGTACTTGTGCATTGCTCACGCACGCACCGCTTGCACGCACCCGTCCAAAAATACTCAACCTGCTACAGCTTCCAAACTATCTTTTCTTTGGACCGGTTAAGTGTCAGGGTTATCAGTGTTGCAATCGTACGGAGCCGAGTAAGAGTGACGCACGAGTGGTCACAAACGTTAAGGGCATGCAAACGTAGCATCAGATTCGCGATAGGACAATCCGTTCTACAATCCGCTTGCGTAAAATGGATATGAAGTGGAGAGGCACGAGAGATAAAACCATGTGCTTAGCATGCGAAAGCGGTTTTGGATCTCTTGCGGAGGGTCAACAATAAACCAAGTGATCGAACGGTGACTGTGACTGACTGGGTGCGTGTCCACAATGTTAAGCCCACTAGTGGCCCCGAAACGCAGGGTGACCCGTGGCTGGTAGCCTTTTGGCGACATGGAGATAGACTGTTTTGGCTCACCATAGGCAAGATGCGGGAAACGATTGGGAAAAAATTCGGATGCCCAATGACCTGCGTGAAACATCCAGCCGTGCGCCTGGACGTTACACAATTTTTGGGCAAAAATCCGTTGTTGTTGGCATTGCATTGATCTAAAAACAAGCGTAGATTGCCGTCCAACATATGCCTCGAGTTTTGTCGGAGCCTATCGACAGCTCTGACGATGAAATCGGGGTTTTGAAACAGGGCGTGCCGAAAGACATAACTGTGACTCTCGGCATCCAGTGGCACCTCAACCCTCCTCATATCGCTCATTGTGGTGGAGCATGGGGACCTCTGATCATGTGCGCTCAGAGGATAATGCCCTTATTGATGAGGCGACGAATACACGACGATGGAAAGAATGCAGAACCACCATCAACTAGTACCAGTGTCCTCCTGCAGTGTCATACTTTTGTTCTTTATCCCTAAAGATATTTTAGCTTTAAAGTCTAGCAATAGTTTTGTGGGACCCGTTAATCTACGCGAGGTTTATATTCACGGGTGGAAGTGACCCAACCACTAGGCCAGGGTCTCTCGGAAAAGGTCGTTGCATGCGTATATGCCAACGCTGTAAGCCCGACAGGAGCAGACACATAATGAAGGGCCGTTTAGTGAAGATGATGTCGTAATGGTCTTTGGTGAACATGTCCATGCCGGGTCGTAGCCGTTCGGTGTCGTGAAGCATGGGCTTACCAGTTACGACAGAATTGTAGAAAAGGTTAAAGTGAGAATCACCAAGTTAACGCTGACCCACTATGTGTGTTGCTCAAATCTGATGAGAGATGAGGAAGGAGTGGGTGATGCAATAGTTTCCGAAGGTGGACCGTAAGCGAATTTCAAAGGCCGGGAAAGGGCATGGTGATGGCTCTTCATTCATGCGTGCAGAGCTTATTCTCACCTACAGTGCCACTTTAACTAAACGCTGAATACATCATTTTTGATACTGGTCTTCGATTAATACCTTTCCTATGACACTGCCCAACGAAAGAAATAATTTTGCACCACGACTGTGATGATCATTTCGCACCAGGTAATCACGTGTCCGTTGCAAGATACCAACCACAAGCATGCATGCAGTCGGAGTCCCATCTACTCCTTGTTTATAAACTGCTAACCACAAGATAGTTTTTTGTTTTGCACTTGTGGTCATGCACTCATAAATTGGCTATCCATTTCTCAATTATAAATACAGCATCGCATCCTCCACGCTCGTTGCCAAGACTTGATCTCGGAGCGATCACGGAGGAAGAAGTGTGTGACAGCCTAAAAAATGAACTCGTCGAAAGCATCGGGGCCTGATGGGATCAACCCAGCGATAGTAAAGCCGATGGTAGACCCTGAACCCAGCTCTTCAATGTGTCGCTGGACCAAGGGCGGCTCCCTGCGGACTTGTTGACGTCGACAGTCGTATTGGTGCATAAAGGCGGAGATAGAAACATCTGTGGTAGCTATAGACCGGGGAGCCTGACATCCATTGTGCTGAAAATCCTTGAAAGAGCCCTTCGCGACAGGATAGTCAACCACTTAGAGGCCAATAAGTTAATAATTATAGAGCCGCACGGATTTTGGTGCAAACCTTTCTGTCTGACCAGTCATAAGCTTCCTGGGCGAAGTAACGGGTAGAATTGACAGGGGCGAGGGGGTAAAAGTGCGCTATCCGGACTTTCAGAATGTCTTTGATTCCGTGAACCACAGGCCTCTTGACCAGAAAGTGAAGGATTTCGGAGTTGATGCTAAGGTGAATAACTGGGTAACACAAAGACTGAAGGGTAGATCTTTCAGGAGGAGAATCGATGGGTGCCTATCGGACAGAGGATTGCTACACAGCGGGTTGCCTCAGGAGTATGCCTTTGGGACACTGCTTTTCCTAATGGATTTCATTGACATAGCTAGTGGGTTGAAACATGTTTCTCATGTTTGTTGACGATATCAAACTTTTGGGGACAGCAAACAGTGAGGCAATCCAGAGGGACCTAGATAAAGTTCACTAGTGGCCGGGGAGCTGGGATCTTCTGGTAAACTCGAACAAATGCTAGCGCCGCATGGAAGTGGATGCAAATTCCCCTCGCCACGTGGGTCCACCTGGGATTATTTGCAATAACGTTAACGAACTTGCTGTTGTTAACGTTTCGGATGCAATGAAACACTGTCGTTGAATCCGTACAACATGCCGCAGTCCAGTCGACGGATTTATAACACATTACGGTATGCACCACCTTTGCCACCTTAACTGCAGTGTATAACTTCGGAGGTGATACCGATAGTGACTTCATAGTTGCTGTTCCAGCTTTGGCCAGCAACATTTTGACGTCGCATCTGCTCCACCGACCATACTCTACGTCACCGTAGTCCAATTTTGTGAGTCTGAAAAGACACCAACACTCCTTTCTGTTATACTTCGCTGCGAGATCGGAATACTGGAAATGTTATACTTTCCATCTCCCTAAGAATAATCAGAAATTCTTTACATGACGAGTCACCTTCAAGGTCAATGGATTAAACCCGACCAATTTTCTTCCTACAAAGTCCTTGTGACATCATCTTTCCTGGAAGCAGTCACAGGAAAAATGGAACCTAAGAGGACAGTGCAATCTGCAATCGAATGTAAGTATCCTTCTAAGTTTACTCGGCCTGTTGTGGATGCACAGTTAGAAAATGGGCTCAGCGGGTCCCGCATCGTCTTGCACCCCGGCGGAACAAACGATCGGTGAGGGGAATACAACTAGACGACGGGTTCTTTCAGGATTTGGCTTATCAAGATGACTACTGAAATTCCGGCATATTTGGATATCCGCTTCGTGAGGTGGAAACTGCCTCCCGCAAGAGTTCTGACAACCCTACCACGTGTTCATAATCCGCGTCTTCCTCATCGTATGAGCCGGGATATTTCTCGCTGTAATAACTCCTGGCAATGATGTTGTCAATAGCCAGCTTATTTGACACCCCGTGTAACGCCAATGTCCCTGGCAATGATTAATTAGTGCAAAATGGCGATTGTACTGCACCAAATGTATGGATCGTCAAC
>LUCM01004695.1:45405-65478 GCA_008360955.1 Fasciolopsis buskii | reverse complement strand
TTTACAGCATGTGTAAATTTTTTGGTTGCGTTTCATTGCGGCATTATTGAAATACTAATAGATAACAAAAGTGCCCGCAGAAGTTACTCTTGGCCCCGAATATGGCCTAAATAACTCAAATTTAACTTCGGCTTGGAACTTATGGAGCACCACCTAATTTCGTAGACAAAATCACAACTCACGCAAGCAGCAGTGGTTATCTAAGATGGCAGTTCATGGGGAGACCCCGACTAACTTAAACTAAGTGGCTCCACAATGGAACAGCTCGACGACAGCAAGCCTCCATAAAAACTGCATTTACGTAATGTCCAGGTAATTCGGGGACCCAATGGGTCGTTTTCATCAATACCAAACGTTTTCATTATGCTCTCTCTTGCAGCGAGCCACCTTCGACTGAAAACGGTAAGCACTGTGCTACATATAGTGCCGTAATGTATCACAAAGCTCCAAAGCCAGATAAAAACGAGAGGTGATCTCTACCAATTACAATTTCTCTTTTACTTGCGACCTTGGTGTCCCTACCGAAAAAATTATTGTAAACGTCAGATCTGATGAAAACAATCGTTGCGTTTCAAGCCTATAAATTACCAAACCTGAATGTTTGCCAATGCCGTGGAAAATTATTTTGTAACCCATTCCCGAGACTGTGGCGCATAACTATAATTTTCCGATCGAGTGCACAGCTGGCCCATTTTAATCAATTTTTTCTCTTAAGAGAGAGCCGATATTGCAAGGCTTTCGCATAAAAGCCTATGAAAGAAGCGAAATTTATAAGAATTACTAGCACTGAAGGAGCTAACTTATTCAGATAGAATAAATTTAAGAGGTGCTAACCTCTTATTTTACAAGGATCCTCTAAAACCGGAGCCAGCTTTTGATGGTCATTTGTTGTAATTTCGCTTTCCTCCTGTATGTGCTTCTTAGGGTGGTTCCGCGCACGACCAAACCAGGGATCTAGTTGCAGCACCTCTTTGATGGATGTTGTCTTCCCCGAGTCTTCACTTGAAGAAAAAAAATGCCGAGGGACATCGACGGTTATTTTCGCTGAAGGACAAAAGAGGCAAACGCGATCCGCTCTCAGGAGCCGATCGACCATTCCTAATATGAACCAACAGTGGTTCACAAAGCTTTAAGTGCCGGACCCCCCGCGCGATAGCAATCAGCGATCGGATTGAGGACGGTCGTATCCCAAACATTAATAGACGCTAATCTCAATTGAGTGGAGAAATATTATCACCTGTTATTCACGGAGCCAAAAAGGCCCAAATGATTCAATAAGTCACCGCGAAACTGAAAAATTGCGAGCGGCATTGTTAGCAGGGAGCAAACAGTGAAGAAGCCAGTTTCAGGGCCTCAAGCTACCTGGAGGCCCAAGAAAATTCCCCAAATTGGTACGACCCCGAGTACTTGAACTGGCCTCGTTAAGAAGCACGATGAATTGGCTTCAAATTTCCGTGGTCGACAAAGCTGACAGCTGAATGCAATACGGGCAAATTATGTCCTTCCTGAGCCGCACTCATTTCTGTGGAAATTCCTAGTTGCGAATATGCAAAGTCTCTTGAGGAACACCCTTGAATTCGGCGAGGAGGCTGATAAGGGCTGCCCGGAACCATCAAAGATCTGTGTGATGAGTATATCTACAAGTCAGGTGATACGGTTCCGCTAACCTGCCCAGACAATCGGCCAGTGAAAGCCATGGGCCAAGCCTTAGTGAAAACGTTACATCACCAGTTGAGTAATTCCAATTTTCTACATAATCGCATAAAAATTTGAAATCATCTCACGTGGGACAGTCAAAGCCAACGCCGCACAGCAAACACAAACAATGCCAGATTTATAGCCATTTCGGAGCTTCCAAAATAAATTTGCAAGCAAAGTGAGACGAATTAAACCAGGTTGAAGTGAAGGACGATGCATCAGTACTCGAATCCTAATTCGCCGCAGTATTGAACCAATAAAAACTGAAAAAATTGGGTAGCTAAGGATCACTCGTGTAACCGAACAGTGCAGGTGGATGTTGGTGCCGGGAGTAGCATAACCCCTCGTGTCCCCAATAATTTCACCGCTGCACAGACGGAGACGCTTCGGGCTGCGAAAGGCACCGGTATCCTTGGGTGTGAAATTGGTATATTCGATCTAAATGTAGGTGTACCAACGATATTTTGTTGGGTATTTATCATCCCAGACGTTTCAAACCCTATTGTTGGCATAGACCTCATTCGAAAGTTCAACCTGCTAGTCGATGCCCGGCATGGGATAATAGTAGACCGCCAAACGGCGCTGACTGTGACCGGCTCGTATGCTGTCATCAATCAGATAATACCTCAGTAACCAAAGGGTGTCAGGGTTTAGCAGCTCGCATCTTTTTCTGTAACTGAGGCTTTACGCCGTGCCAATAAGATTCTTCGTGAATGCCCTTTGTACTTTCGCTATTGCAACGTGATCGATTGTAAGCATGTTCAAGAAAATTATCGGGCTGTACTCCGGCTGTGGTCTACAGTGTGATCTGTAGTAGACCCCAGCCTGGCACCCAAGCCACACTGCGTCTCCTTCTTATCTTTCGGATCCCGAAACCAGGCCATAGACGCTTTCACCAGTTCCGCTCCCGACGCTACTAGCCAGATCTGGACCGTTCAATCCAAAACAATTCGCTCATCCCTTGGATAATCCTACTCAGGTGGATCTTCATGAATGGTCAAAAACAGATCCTACCGCCACTGGAATGTCTTGTGCGTCCCTCAAATACCCCACATGTACTGACCCATGAGATCAAAAACTGCCACAACAAAAACGACAACTTAGATGATGTCCTTGGCTGGTGTATTTAAAACCTTTTTGCTTCTTGCACAAACTTTTTATTCTTCTTTGCACCTCTCAGTCCACTTTGCCGCCAACCGCATAGAGATGATATTGGCAGTCATGAGAGTTACACATTCCATGTTCGCAAAGCATTTCATGAAATCCTATCCCCCAGGTATTTCAACAGGCTTCATAGTATACCTCCGTCGTCAGCATTTTATCGGCCCTCTGTTGTTATACGCCACTTCTGCATGGACCTTGCATGACGTTAGTTGTTTTTAATTAATCTCCCCAAATTATCATTTCCCCACTGATGATTTCCTCAGCTTAACTTTTCTGCCCATCACGTAACCCTCTTGACGTTTGGGCACCCGACCATATTTAGACATCCGCCATCGAGCTCCTCTGAAGTGTCGCGCCAGCGACACGCAGACTTACTGCACTTAAACGCGAAATGACTTGCACTGCATTGCTGATGAACAGTTTCAGAATACCCTGTGTAATTTTGCAAGGAGGTTATTCAGTTTTCACTTTCTCTCGTGCACTTGTCCATTGTGTGTTGCTTTGAAGATTCTGTTCGCGCTTCCCGAGTAATCCAACGTAGCGCCTATCCCCATATCCCTTCTGATTTCCGGTATTCATGTTTTCTCTGCATTATCCATGCACAACTTTGATCTTCCCTTGCGAATCGAGAAATATATAATAATAATATTAATGTTAATTGAATGGTGAGAGTACCTTGTCATGCTGGAGAAGAAGCCAGTTATCAAGTGAGCGCACACATCTTTGGGAGTAAATGTTCTTTCTGAAATCTGAAGGAGTGAAGGGGACAGCATTTAGAATGTGAACGTTTGGGAGTTGCGTCGGACATGAGGGCACTGCGCGAGAAGATTCATGAAATCTGAAGGATCAAATTACAAAATGCCAGTAACTAGAGCTGGTCAGGAAGCCTGGGGCAAATGTATCCAAATACTGCGATGGTTTTCGGATATAATAGTAGCTCCTGAGCCGCAAGAATGAAATTCGATGGGGTGACCCATTGAGCGGGTCAACGTAAGAGGTTGGTAGCATGCTTCAAATGTGGAACTGCTTTGGTACCACATTTGGAGTTTGCACCTAGATGCCCGAAGGAGGGCGGAAGCCTGGGTATGTTTCATCAAACATTTAGGGGTGAGTGACGGTTGATTAGCCGTCAAGTGTCTTCCAAATCACCACAGATCATTACCCAACGGCCTGCTCCAATTTAAGTGTGCCGAGGTGGCCGTAGAGACGTGATGTGTAAGCGAGTTGCCTTGTTGGATAAACAGGATTGCACTGATGTAGGTATTAGCATGGTTTATGTAATGGGCGACTGGCAGGCGTTCCTTACGGGTTTGGACTGCTTTAGTATCTGTTTCTCTGTTGGTTCAGAGCAGTTTGGTAAAGGGTTTGAAGGTTCACTGGGGTGGGGCAATAGTCAGCTTGCCGAAGTTGTTAACGATTCCAGGCACCGGCGGGACCGCCAAAACTTAGGTTAGTATGCCCCTATACTGCCATCGTGCGTTAGTTCAGCTGTCGTACTGGAATGTTCACGTACAAAAGGGGATTAATGAACGAAGTTTTGTGAAACTAATTCGACTGTACAGTTGTTCGCTGCAACCAGTGGAGCCCCTAGTAACATGTTTCGCAGTGGATGGATGTCAGTAACATGGCACTTTCTCAAATGGACTGTTGTAAAGTGAAGGGATGGGACAAGAGGTTGAGCTTCGTAAGAATGGCGAAGGTCCTCCGCGCGGACTATTTATATCCGTAGATTTGTGAATCCGTCGGGCGGTCACTCTCTGCAAGTAGATCCCGCAGTTTTCACTGGGCACGAGATTGTGGAAGGTATGAGGTCGGAGTCCATTGCAGGGAAAGCTGAAGTCGCCAAAGTAGACTCCGGGTTTAGGCCGCTGGGATGACCATGTATTGGAAGCTTACAATTCTGAGGAGGAGCGTCGAAGACAACCGACATCTTATAGACATGAGAAGTTTTCTGAGGCAGTATCACGCGTCCGACGGGAGTTTTGTCATTGTATATCTTGACATGTTTTTTCCAGTGGCAGCTTTGTAATTTCTGAACTTTTTGGCTAATAGTTTGTCACGAAACTGAAATGGAATTGGGTAACTGTGTCGGGTGATTTTTCTGCATTCTAAGGTGGAGGAAGGGTTGGCGGGGTATACTTTACATTTCAGGTAATGTAAATTGAACCAATGTCAACGGCAGGTGGTCTGGTACATTGGAAACAGCAGTGTTTCTTGTATTCACAATGATTTTATTGGCTTTTTATTAAGGGCTCAAGCAAACGCACTGCTGCAGCAAGACTGCCGACCGTGGTGTAATTTGTTAGGCCAATAAAGCTAGCTAATACGGCCAGCTTCGGCAACATATGTTCACTTCACTTGAATTTCATTTCCAAGTCACATATTCTCCCTGATACATCCAATGCAGCGTTAATAGATGTAATAAACATGTCGCTAAGTAGGGCAGATCATGGGCTAGTGGTAATAGGGATTTGTTGGTCCTTTCTGGGTACAGCAGTTTGGCGCTTATATCAATTATGCTCTGCTGCAGAATGCATAACTAGTTGTTCCAAAAATTTCCGGAAGCCAGGTGGTATAAAGAATTACTAAGAAATCTGGACACTATCCAAGCGGACAACGGGGTGATGTCAAAAGTTGTGGAAACGGGTGGATGAAAACTAAATAAATAGGCCAACAGAAAGATTAACTCCAGCAACCAAATTGGCAAACCGGTAGAATATATGCTAATCAACATAAGATCGTTTAAATTACGATGAGTTCAGAGCTCAAAATATTAAAGTTTTAGGTCGCATAAGTTGTTGGCGAACCGATCAAATAAAAATTTAGTCAAAATTTGACACTCGGAACCCTTGGCGCAATTTTATGAGAGTGATAAAGGTTCCAACTGTGCAAACCGTGCAAGAATAACACCCCAGTAAACCAAAATGAAACAACGATGGCAACTCAACGGGAGGTAATGTCGTCGAGGGCCGAGTCATCCGTTCTGGCATGGACCATCTGATGACGGGTGAAAGCTTTACTGGCAGCTTTAGTAAGATACCTTAGATGGAGCTAAAATATATCTTAGTGATAGAGGGGAGACCTTATCGGCGGATACCATGTGCGGCCTGTGAATAACCTCGCACGGTGCTTGGAAGGCCTTGAGAAAACTTTATCAATGCCCTGTGACATGATAATGGCTTACACTGTCATCAGGAGACTTATCAATGATTGTTTAGACCTGGGAGATTTGCTATTTATCAGCAAGTTCTTGAATTGGGATGAAATACCGAAATCCATACCAGCACACGAATTCGCCGAAGTCTACCGCTGTAATAGGAACACTCGTTTCATTTAGCTCCATAAACACTCTGAATGAATCCACAAACTTTCTATTTTTTGTCGGAGTCGAGACGGGAAGCCAATTTTGGAAGTCACCTGACTGCTTTCTGGCAGATGTATCGGGCCCAAATTATTTATGTCATCCTCCCTCGCTGCACGTTTACAGAGTACCCGTACAATGTTGATTGGAAGGTAGTCCGCAAAGCAACCTTCGGCACAGAAGATTCCTCAAATATCTTCCAGGAAGTCCCAAAAGCATTTTTAGGTATCCACAGCGCTGCGACATCTGGGGAATCGGTCGAAACGCTCTCCTACCACTCAGGCCACGTCAGACTGGCGTCATTTACCAGCTCTTGCTGCTCGATTGGCCGCAGTCGTTATCAAAACTTAATCCTATAAATTTCATTATATTTTGGCCAGGTTCCATGAAATGAATAATGGGGTTCACGGTAGACCCTATGTTTGACATTGGGAGAATCATCAAGCACTGATTCACTAATGCCCAGAGCCGAGTGTGCTGACGAAATGATTGAGGGTAGGGCTACTACAACGTGCTATGTTTCCTTCTTCTTTACCGAACTTTACAAACGCAAATGTCGTTACTTTTGTGAGGTTATTAGTTTCCTCAATAACTCCCAAAAATTTGATTTTTGTCAGCGATGTTGCTTAAACAACTTGACCGAATTCGAGTTGCGGGACTGGTCAAATAGCTCTCTGCGGTCAGTGATGATACGAAACGAGAAGCCAGTGAAAACACCGTGCAAGTTAAATGCCACAGCTGACGGTGATTTTCTTCATTCTATTTCAGTTAGCGCAAGAAACCCTCATGATTTTGTGCAATGCCCACGAATGGGGTATTACATTCATAGCCAAGGAAAACATGGTAATTAAAAAAGATAATATTATAGACAGGTTTCGGCTCTACTTTCGTTCATACGGTCGGAATCCGAAAGAATCTGCGGCGGAGTCCCACCCGCAGTCAAGTGAGTTCTTTACTAATTTGTTAGTTTGCATTTTGCCACCAGTTTTCATATTTTTGCCTATTCAGTCGAAAAACATCATGTTTGGTCACCATGGACACCGATCAAAATGTTACTTTTACAAGTTGCTGAGCAAAGGCACAGCTGCATTCAGATGTTTTTCCCAGATGAATAATCCACCAGCCTCTTGCTAAGAGATGTGTACGTCTTCACTAGAGGGCGGTTTTTTCATTCGGACCCACAAATGTAGATGCAGTCGAACATAACCGACGTCGATGAGATGTGTGAATAAAAAATAGTCAGTAGGCTTTCTCCCGAGGACTGTGTGGCAGGCAAGTGCCGGACGGATAGAGTCCTAAGAATATTTTTGTAAGCAATGTCGAAAGCGCCGGAGTTTGCCGGATTTTTACAAAACGTTTAATTGACCGCCATCGAATCCGGTCGGCCAATTGCCAAATTCCGCAGAACGTTGATGAAAAATGACGGTTCATGGCTCTTTTCGAATGTCAAGATGCACTGTGAACGTCAGTTTATGTCTGGTGCCAATAAAAATACTGTCCATTCGTGAGTCCGTTTTTCATGATTTTGGCAGAAGAATTTTGGGAAGGGCACCAGTACACCAGTACAAAATGGTGTACGTTAACGTAGGATCTAGAGTGTTGTTTGCTACAACAATGCTAGTGGGTAGGGCTTGGCGCGTGCTGGCCACTCATCCTGAAAAACGTGAACGCAACATGTGCAATCCGCCAACCTAGCTGAACTCGCACACTTCTGCATCCGAGCTGCCGGCCAACGCCGTGGATGTGACCGCGTCCCGCACTACTGTGGTAAAGCCGGTGTACTCGTGGTGTGGAGGAAGGAATTCAGATATGGTATGGTAAGGGAGATGTCGTCGCTCCAGGATCTGATAATCACCGGAGCATGGGGTAAGTGTTTCCATCCAAACAGAACCATAAGGTCTGGAAGAGGGGGAAAAAAGAGGGACGGCAGTCTGGCCTAGCTTGCAGCTGCGGATTAAGAAGCGATCAATCTTACGAGCCGCTCAGAGAAAGAAGTTACTGAAACGCTTAGTTAAATTGAAAATATATAGATGGTGGCTGAACAATCCCGGGTTTATTTTTATATAAATATTCATTTTTTAAATCGACGGGCTGGCTCATCTGGTTTGTGGATCGTCTATATTATAATTAAGGAGAATGAACTGTTATTTGGTAGGACGGACAGGGAACAGCCGTAGATGATATAACTAACGATCAAACTACAAGGATAGATGCACTAGGGGTTGACTAAATTCCACTTGAAATTGAGGACTATATTCCACTCTAGGAGGCCGTGCCTTTCGAAACGAAAAGGTCGGGACCAGTGGGTATGATAGATGTAAACGGTCACAATCGGAAGAGAAGATACCACATAGGACTCTATGTTCGCAACGATAGTTTGAGGTCTGAATTGTCTAAAGGGGCAGCTATCGACGAGGCGTGAGAAAGAAAGAATCCAAGATGTTGACCTTATTTCATCTGGAGGGCATCGTTTGGGATCCTCAGAAACAAGGGAATTTCTACGAGCCAGATTCATTTGCATGAAGAGAAGAGCTAATGAAAAGCAAGGGTGAGGATGACAGTGAATGCTTCCCTTATTTTAGAAGACGTTTGCAGGTTATGGTTGCCACACCGTTTTGGCGACGGTGTTGGAATTAGTGAGGTGAGTGGGTTGGGCATCTTTCACCCTTCAGTTGGAACACCTTCGTTAAGTAAGCGTTTAATAAAAGTTTCTCAGTTTGTGGCCATTGATGACTACAGACCTTTGAGCGTGAAATTTTACGATTATGGCAAACAGAGCGAATTCATTTATTTGGTAAATTTCTTAACTGTACATCCAATAACTTTCTGCGCGGTTTGCCATTGTCAGAGCATAAGAGCCCATTCGTCAACGCATTCTTAAAATCCATTATTCTTCCATTGATGAAGCTGATCCTTAGGGCCATCGTGAACCTTGTAGAAGAGAGCTCCGCTCTGCTTGCGACACCGACATTCGTCGGGTGCAGGGGCGAAAGCTAGACTGCTGTGTTGCCCATGGTGTGCATCTCAAACAGAGAAATGTTTGCGTATCTTAATGTCAATTGCTTAGAAGTTCGTTTAAATTTGCCGGTACGATCGCCGCTTGCGAGAAAACCCCGTCCAAGCAAAAACTGATCGTTGGTGAGCAAGTCGCTACAACCGTAGCCTGAATAATTTAATACTACCTTTTTTTCCTTGATCAGTGACCGTTCCTTTGGGCTTATGCACGCTAGGCCTCATAATATTTTGGATTCCCCGATTAAATCTCTCACGGTCTGATGACAGATGACACTGCATGTACCTTTTTCTCGTGCGTCCTACTTTGATGACCCTCATTCGTACGGCTGTTTAACCTGTGCACGTAATTCAGACTAGGGACGGCTGACTTGAAGAACGTTGCTCAATCAGCAAATCAACGATGAGGCCGAAAAAGGCATAGCGTATCTGCGCAAACCTGGCTTTATTATTCATAAAATGATCCCTCTTGGTCTACCTTTTATACAAACTTGACGCTTCTTACTTTCCTGCTTGTTGAAACCACCTAATAAATCATCACACCGTGCAAGTTGTTTTTTCAGCCCAGCCATGCAGCCCAGCTGTGGAATTTCCCCTGCATTTTCCAGTCAATGCATTCTGATGCCCATGCTGCATGCAAGCACAATCGTGGTATTTTCCGGCTAAACCACGACTTTCGCATCAGGAATGCGGCTTCTTATCTTCTGCCCTACCTCATTGTGCACTGATGCGCATAACCAAACGGTGCTCCTGGATTTGCCGTCCTTTGATAAGGTGCCATTTTGTGGGTTTCTTACGTAACCAATACTAGTATGCTTACTCAGAGTGAAGTCATGCTTTCCTTCCTGACCCGCTTGCTTAACACATGTTTACCCCTCACACGATTAGGTCCTACTGTTCAAGTACGGCTTGTCGTCAAATTTTGATCGTGTCACAATGAATGCTTCTCGAATTTCAAGAAATGTTATTGTTTTTAATCTAGAATGTTCTCTTTTGACTCTGCGAGGTGCTATATAGCAATTTTCATTTTTAAAGTCTGATGGTTTCACGTTGGCCTCCATCGCGATGATACATTGCGGTTATCCTGTTGGAGGATTCGGCTGGTGGGTAAATTCTGTTCTCATATTGTCATATTCCACTTGCATGCTCATGCTAATAATCCCGATAATTCGGTGGTCATTTCGGTTCAGTTCTCAGAACGAGCAGCTTACACAACATCGTAAATAATAAAACATGGCATCAATAGTTTACTGGATAATTTTCCCGCTCGGAGACGTGATCGATGCCAAAGTGTACGGAAGATCGACGAACAGTAATTTCAGGAGCAAGGCAGAACTCCCGATGAGAGAAGAGAAAACTGAAGAGCTGGAGCACCAAATATCCCTAATCAAGAGCGCATCTAACGCCGGACACAGTATGTGGAACTCTGAAAACCAAGAACCTCAAGAAGAGATCCAAACTCCAGCGGATTGCCCAGCTGTCTGTAATGGTGGGTCTTACACAAGGAGCTGGTCTAAAACCTTTACTGACACCAGAGACGCAGAGGCGACCCAAAATGATGAAGGATCGCGGACGGCCAAACCAACAATAGTAGAATTGCAAATACAGAGGGCAGTGACCAGCTTCTATCTGGAGTTCGGCCTGTGAAGTGTCACGGGTGACCTTTGTTTTATCCTCTCATGCAAGCATGACGGACTTCGAGAGGTTTCAAAGCCCATGCAAGGCCGCGACTAACGCGGGGAAGCGCGGATGCCCCAACTGGCCTAGAACTCCATCCACAGAACCGGGCAATCCAAAATTCCAAACGATGTCGGATCTAGCGGCTTTACTTGAAGACCGAGAAACGCTATGCACGTGCAGAATTGGACGATACCCTGTACAAATGCGTCATTATTAAAAGTTGCGGAAGACAACGGACGTCACGGCCCACTGCGACCTCAGAAAGTGAAGGCAATGGAAGCCAGGAGTTGTGAATTGCTAATGGACCTCACCCGGGGCAGGTATCACCAATAAAGCACTCAAAAATTTCATTCACAAATTGACGCATGATAAACATGGACTTCAAAAAAATATCATTTTCGTGGTGCGCCCGCAGCAACGCCCTGTAAACGAAAATAGCATAACTTGGTAATGTTGCGCTTCTTTTTTCCACCTTCAGCACGTTCAGCCGCGAGGCTTACTTTGCGGTCTTTCAAGAAACATCTTTATGTGCTACTGCAGTGTAAAAACTCAGGGTAACAACCATCCTTCATGTCAGTGAACGGTGTGAAGCTCATGGGAGCAAGTCGGACAGATAAAAGGTCTGAAACATGTTTTGACTAGATTGGGGAACGGGATATGCTGCTAAACAGAACCAAATGTCCCTAGCAGACCAGTGCACAAGAATAACTCTCTTCATTGGAGAAAAATGGTTTCAACTAGTACGATGCAACATATTATTGACCGGGGATAGTCATGACCGCAGGCGGGCGGAACAGTGATAGCTGCTGCCGGTAAGCAAGGGTAGATTTTCAGGCTCGGTCTGCGGTATCCTGCGGGAAACCGTAGGACTCCATCTTCCTGTGTATCGTGATGGTCAGTCCACAGTTAGAATACTGCGCATGAGCATGGACTCTATCCCTAACAGGGGCGTAGTTCGCCTTGGCAAAGACTAACCGATAGAATGGTTGAGTGGTGTGAAGACAGGTTGTTCACAAGATGGCTGGAGAACCTAATCTTATGCTTGGAAAGAGAAGGTAGGTCCATGAGTAATATCTTCGAAACTTTCAAGGTGCTGAATTATTTGATGGATCAGATCCTGGGGACGTTTGACCGACCTGCCAGGGGTAGAACGCAAAGCAACGATTGAAAGCTGTGGCAGACCACCTTGAATTTAAGTGTGCGAACAAGCGCTGTTCGCGAAAGCGTACCCCGGGCTTGAGATAAGCTGTTGGTAGAAGTCGCAAGTGCTGAAAACTTAAATTCAGATGACACTAAAAATAGATAAATTGATTTGGAAAACTTTCGCCGTTTTAGCGATTTGAGACGCGGGGGAATGCAACGTGGGCGGAAGTGGTGGGAACAGCCGTCACGAAGACAAAATAACGGAACGCGAAAATAATGAATATTCTCTCGCCCCAGCGGCGAAAAACTTTTACACGCCGCAATACTTCAGCAGCGGGAAAATCTGAGGGCGGAAATCAAAACTGGTAGCCTTGGATGCCAAACCTTCCGCACCTCATCGAAGGAAGTCTCGGGGATCGATTAGCATTTGGTGTCAATAATACCCTGTTTAAAAAAAGTAGATTGAACTGAGCTGAACATCGGTGCCAAAAACTCGTATTTTTGAAGGCAACACTTTGTTCTGCATTAGGGTCTAAAAGTAGCGCCCCCTAGTTCAACGTGGCGCCTTACAGCTCGCAAGAATACGTACATGCTGCTTCCTTTAGAAGTTCAACGACGACTGGATACTTGAACTTTGGATTCACTGAATTTTGCGTTTAACCCCTTTACGATCTTCAGTGCTTCCTTCATTTGGATTTTTGAACTTAAAAATTTGATGTTTTCCCTTAGCGTTGTTAGTTCGCTACCGATGACCTCTATCCATTCTAGGTGCTCCGCCAAAGCACAAGCCGAGGGCATCCGGTTTTATCCGCTCATCCTCCTACATGCAACCGCCATCTTCCGACAGCAGCCTCCCTAACTCGTTTCTGAATGGACCTTCGGTAATAGCTTTTTGTTTTCTGTCCGACTCCCGGCGCCATCCAGAGTTAAAAGGCCCTGTTTGACTCCTTCTGAATACTCACGACCGAATGCATATGCTTCCCCGGCTTTCTCACTGCTGGAAGCTTCGTAAACCATCCTCTTTTTATAGTCAGTCCAGCATATCGTACTTTCGTCTCAGTGCAGCGGGCAGATCTCGTCTGCTGTGGCGGAAGACCGTACAATATGCTTTCACCGCATTCCCATTGAGAATTCATGTTCAACTATTTTATAGCTGAGCACTCCAATGGATTTATTGTCCGGCAAGGTCACCTTACCAAGATCTTCTGTCAGCGTTCATGTCCTTTGACTGCTTCAAAAGGAGCAAAAATGCCCTGAACATGGTGACCATTATCTAACGAAATTTGAACAGTGAACTGCCCGTCATCCTTTGGCTGAGTAACCACCAAGTCTGGGAAAGATGAGGTACGGTCTTTCCGAAATCTATTAGTTGTGAAATATGCCCACCCAGAATTTGTTGTAATTTTTCTGTAAACATCCCCTGCTTCTATTGAACAGTTGTACACCCCCGCCAGGGCGATCAAGCAGGCCCCTTCAGGCGAAATCCAGAAATACACTGCATGCAATGCTCCGTTAAGATATTTTAATCTGGACCCTGAATTGATGCCGAGAAGGACACTGATCGTGGATTCCTGATGAGGAAATCGATGCCTCGTACAAACATCATCAAGCAAAAGCTAGGCAAGCTTCTTGGATGAAAACTCTACCCAAATTTATCCTCTTTAGTTAACTGCTGACCTCTCGCGCGACGATATTTTGCCTCCGGTATACAACAACAAGCCGCAGTCTGCACGTAAATGAGACGGAGGGCATTTCGACGGTTCTCGGCAGACCCCTAAAACGTCCATCACAGATTAAGGGATCCATTCAAATTCGTAGCCTTGGATGTCACAATCTCACTCTCTTCTAATTAGCCAGCAACCTTTTGGTGTCCTTGTACACAGAGAATTCAGCAAGTTTGGCTTTCAGATGATGAACTTGATGAAATGCTAATTCGAAAACATAAATAAAAGAAAGAAGTACGCGTTCGTTATGGTGCATATTTTCAATCGTATTAAAATATGGCATTCAAATAGTACATCACGAGCTCGTCGAGGAGCAGTACCAATCAGAAAGCGTGCTGAAGAAGAAGCAAAAGCTTGGTCAAGGAATATTGCGTACTCAGTTTCCCCATTATTTGAGTAAATCGAGTTTTTACCCTCTCGATGTTGGACGTATTCTAGGTTATCTTTTGTTCCCAATTTCTTCGAATCCAACTGACTAAATTTTTTGTCATTTCAACATTGATCACTTGAAGGGGGCACGTTAAAAGAATTTGTAGTTCCCGCGGCAGCAACTTTGTTCGACCTGATATTTTAGACTGCATATCCGACATCGGCTATTTTACATAATGCCTGTATTCGAAAATGGTTCTATGAGCTGCCCTTCAGTCGCTCTAGCTGACATCCGACCAAGTAGTTGCAAATTGACAAATTCGTGAGCTTACTTGCTTACTTGGGCATTTCCACTCTTGTGGTTTTTCCATAGACAAAGATCGAGAAAAAGAGCCATAAAAGCAATAAAAAAACTAAGGATGACATGATTCATCGACATTTTGGGATAACTTCTCTGTACTGTCCTTTTCACTCGAGTGCCCAGCCATTTCACATTTACAAATTAATGGGTCCATGAATTTGGCATTTAAACTCTCGATGCCTCTGTTTGATTTGCATACTAAGGATCCGCTTGCCAATCTCCTGTTGTCCAGCAGTTTTTCCCCTTCGGTGCGTGGCAGATAAGAGAAACACAAATTTACTCAAAATCAAGGAAAACTGGGCAGAACGCCCGAAGCCTGAGTAAGACACAGCGACTTCAAGAAGTAGTTCCAGGATCGGAGTTGTTATAAACGTACCCATTTTTGAATCATTATTAACAGATCTGCACTCTTGTTGCTAATATTTTACTTTTGGGGGAACAAACTAGCAAAAACAAGCAGTCTGCGCCGCGTGCTGCTGTCGAACTAACCAATAGCAGCCCAAGGTCACGCAGCCACCATTTTCCGAGTCAGTGATTGGGCCACTGCCGCCTGGGGCACTTTGGGCTTTCCTCATGGATTCACGTGAAAGTAAAAAACGTATGAAATCGAAAAGACCACGAGTAAGTCTTCTGACCTACTGCTTCGCGAATTTATGTCTTTTGAAAAAAAATTGCGACCCTTGAAATGTCTAAGAAACGGCTTTGAGGCAGCTGCTACTTTGCCTCAAGAGCGATTGAATCATGACGTGTATCACCTGCGGGGCATTTTAAAGAAGTTCTCTGTTGAAGAGGGGCGGTTGCCAAGTCCATCCGTGTGTAGTCAGCCTTCCGCTTGGGTGAAGTTCGCGAATCGGAACCACTTCGATATCTGGAGGTAGTTTTGGAGCCGGCAATGCAGGCTTAGAACATTAAGTCGATCGCATAGGTTGAAGTTTGATTCTACCCGGGTTCTTCGGGATCTGCCGCCGAAGAACAGGACAGAGCTAAACAGAGCCTCAACAGAACTTCGGGAGCTCCACGAAAAAGGCAGAAAGAATCTTCTCTTACAGTATCTTCGAGTGGTGAAGGGGAGATTCTGGCTGAGCTGGACGCCACTTATGTCTTTGGAGAGCCGTTCTCAAAGAATGTACAGACGGGAAACCGCCAATATTCTGCTGTGCAGTGCCAGTGGTATTATAAGAAAAATGAATTGGAAGCCCTTGCGTCAGCAAGAATGTCCTTCACCGTAGTCTTAACGGAGGTTTGGCTTTCCCAGGAAGTTTGGAACTCACGGGTGCATCTAGACGAATATAAGTTACTTCTCGCAGACAGCAAGCAGCCGAGGCGTGGGGGAGGGGCGGCTTGGTGTGTCAACAACGGGGTTCATGCGCATCTACTTGACACATGCGGATAGAAGCGGCTTCGGCGAAGCGTTATGGGTGGAGGTTCAAATGGGAGCACGGCACGGCCGAAACGTCTGGCGTATTCTCTTTCGTAAGATGCAACCGGCAGCCGCCAACATCTTGTGGATTGCAGATTGTGATAACATAGACCACATCTGGGCTGTTTTCAAGGAGAAAATTACTAGGCTGAACTAGGCTTGAACCTTTATGCAGGCTGCATGGCCATGCATCTGGTCCTCGGTGGTTTGGCAAATAACTGGGGGGGGATGGGGTCACATACCGCACGGCGACATCACTTGGCGGGCAAGGGATACAATTGGTATAGGAAAATCCGAACCTTTGTACCGCGCTTCAACTTACGGAAAGAAAAGCACATGAAGAAAGCTTGGCTAAGGAGTCCAAAACCGCCGTCAAGCGCATCTATCCCGGGATTCCCTACGCTGGTAGAAAACGGATGCCAGGCTGATTCGGGTTCCAAAAAACTACTAGCAAGACACTATGCCTGTGTGCGCCTCTAAGGTCCTGCCTGCACCCCTCTCACGACTGGTGCACCAATAATGGCTGAACGTCCACTCGCTGAGGAGGTGGTTGCAAGTATCCTCCGTTCATTAGTGCCACATAAATCACCCGGTCCGGACGGAATTCCTCTAAAGATATCGGCCCAACAAGTCGCGCCAGTGCTGACGAGACTTTATAACGGGTCCTTGGAGCAGGGCAGGTCTCCCAAGGAGTGGAAGAAGGCATTTATTTAAGGGTGGCAGTAGGTCACAGGCGGTCAGTTACCGCCTCGTGCGCCTCGCTTGCGTAGCGGGAAGACTGCCGGAACAGTTAGTTTCCATGCCGTTACGCGAACACCTGCAGATTTACCAACTACCTAGCTCTCAGCAACATGGTTTTCGGAAGGGACGTTCCTTTCTGTATGGTCTTGTTCTGGCTCGTGAGCATTGGTTTCAAGCAATGACGGAGGGTTGTCTGACGCATATCCCCTACATAGGGCGTTTGAAACAGTTCCCCACGACAGACTGATAGTGAAGCTGAAATCCTTCGGAGTTGACTTGAGGGTTTCGTTCGAGAACGATCGTTCACTGAGGGTTTCCGACTCGTATTCCACGTGGTACAAGGTAGGCAGTGTGTCGCAAGTCTGTCTTGAGTCTGTTGCTGTTCCTGATGTTCACAGACCGTGAATTCCTTGTATTTTATTTACGCTGGTGGCCTGAACCTCTGGCAGGTAATCAGAACCGGACGTCCGGAAACAGTTGCAGGAGGACCTGGATATTCTCGACTGGTGGTCGAAAAATGGCAGTTGACAGTAGACTGAAAATGCACGCATATGCAGTTGGGCCCTCAATGAACAGTTCTCTGCCAAGGAAAATCGATGGTGAATGCGACCTGGGGTAATGGTTACTCCTTCGTTGGAGACCCATGCACACACCGACAATCTGTGCCTCCCCATGGGGCATGTTGCCATCCGACTCTCCTTCAGCCGGTTGTTGTACAATGTCCTCAAGCTGCTGCACACTACCTACTTACGCCCAAGGATGGAGTTTTAAGGAATTGCGTTCCCATTTACAACTGCGGGGTTTACAAAGCTGGAAATGATTCACAAAGCCTCCACTCGTCTCACTGGGTTACAACTGACGGGGGCGTTTCCTAAGACACCACCGTGGTCGAGGAGACATAATTTGCGTTCGGCGCACCATCCCAGGTGAATTGGGAGCGGAGTTGCAGGCTGAATCAACTGCACAACTCTAATCCAAACAGAGAGCACCCGTTTGCACTAAACAGCGGGAGTCTGCTGGATTGCCAGTGATCCGTCGCCCTTCCAGGAGATCGGACGAACTCTAAACTCGTTACCGACAACTGTGGCGGAAGATTACTACCACAACACTTGACGACTGTCTACTGGTGTGGTTACGCGACTCCCTCTAATAGGCGTTGCAAGAATTTGTCGGCGATAAGGCTCAAACGGATGGACTCCCTCTGCATTAGGTCAGTGAACAATGAACAATGGTTACAAACTTATTTCTGATGTGATCGATAATAGAAAACATGCAACGGTACTGCAGACCGGGAGGTGTTGGTGGTCGGCTGATCTAATAGTTGCGGAATACCACATTGTGACTTCGTTCTTATACATTTGAGGGAATTAATTTTCCTAGTCCCGGCTTCCCGTTTTTAATTGCGACTTGAATTCACCCGTGACACTCAGTTCAGCCCAATTTTTGCTTGCACAGGACAGAATTGACCACAGTTGACCAAGACAGTCAGAAAAAAGCCAATTATTGGGCAGTCTCTAGTATGTCCGTCGGGGTTAAATGTTGCGTGCTCTCCTTCTTGAGCAGTTGGATTACCGGGTCTTGGCCCGGATATCTCCATACGCATCGGTTGGAGACACGCAATACAACCAGATGTAGTCAGTGTCGTGATATTATGCTAAATTTCCTTGACTAGCTATTTTTGTTCGGTACCTTCAGAGTCACTTTCACTGCTCTTCGTTCATCTCATTTTTTAGCTTTCGGAGCTGATAAGTAGCACCCAAAAACCAATGCATGCTAGTATAGGATTTACCAATGCAAAAACTGAGACAAACTAGATCGAAACTGCAAAACAATTACCGACCCCATTGAAGACCGTGGGGATATCCTAGGACTATTTTATACCCTTCTATGTTCATAACTAGAAAACTGCAATGGATTTCGTTGAAGGTGGGCGATATCCAAACTGTCAGCACTCGCGAAAATTAAGAGTAAAAACTCCGACGCTCATCGTAAAATCAGAATAGTCTTTTGCTAATTGGTCAGCCCTTTTGCCCATCTTTAAATAGAGCTGGGAACGGCGCTTTATAAGGTCCTAAGGCTCGGATTTCCGTAAGGATCTCCACCTCAGCTGGTGGATCTGTTAGAACAGGCCACTTGGATCGTACCGGAATAGCGGCAGGAGGCGGACGTTGAGGGCCACCTAACTTGTGCACGAAAGTGCCCCGCCCAGCTTACAAGACCGCACTGCAGGTTGTGGATAAGCAAAGCGTCAGCTTCACGGGTCATTTCGCTCACTTAATACTTTTCCATCGGTAGCTCGGATTAGATAAAACAACTTGCGGGAATTTCCCATGGCGGCAGCACGTTCCGTCTCCGAAGCTCGTCGAGACAACCAGACCTCGCGATCCCTACGGTAGCTTGCATTGAGTTTGTCTCATTACGAGCCGTGCTTCATTATACTCAGCAGAAATCCAGTGTCACAACGCGATGGGTCTGACCACAAGCCAGTAGAAGGCATTCTTAATAAGAAACCAGTGCCCATTATTATGAGGTGGGAACAATCAGCTTTTCAATCAGTGCGCTTCGAAAGATTGATAGGCGAGTCGGATCAGAAAGCCTGTCACCATGCGTTTTGAGCGCCCCTCGAAGCACATGAACAGCTTAGTGAAAGCAAACGCAAGGTTGGGATCGAGAGGAATGTTCCAGTCTAATCAGCATTCTTATAGACATCGCTATATTGCAATGCCACCGGAGGGTTCTTGTGGTATTTTGGGTGGAGATCGCTCGCCAGGCGAAAACCCACCACGCCCTCGGCACTGCCACTGCTTGTTTGCGGTCTTTTATTCGGTGGATTTGAGCCTACCTTATTCACGGCTAACCACCTGGATAGTGGCCGTTCCTTTATCCGCAACCGAGGGACACTCCCAGTAGCATGCAACCCCGTCCTAAAATATGATGGTCCGACTCATTGACGACTGGGAAATCATCACCATCATCATCATCGTTCAGCGTTAAACAGCAAGGCAAGCCTCACTGACCGCTGCCTTCCCCCAGAGTTACACGTTTATATAAAAAGAGTGAATATCCAATGGGAACAGGGAGTGGACCTCCACGGGCGGGAAAAGATAAGATGCCGCTGCAGCCAACACACGGAACACAGTCTAACTGTACGAACGCACGTGTTTTCAATCATTCTGATTCGATAGAAAATGACAACACGATCGCCACTGTTCGCGGTTCACTGCCATATCTTTAAGTGTCTCCAGTCAGCTAGGTGACGGGTCTCTCGGACCCCAACCACGAAGGCGTGAGGCACCTACTTTACCTAACTTCGCTGTACATTTTCTCATCCCACGTTGCCACGTCATCTGTTGGCCTCCACATGGCTTCTTCCATTACTTAGGAGGAACCAAAATAAGGC
>LUCM01004695.1:2690-45015 GCA_008360955.1 Fasciolopsis buskii | reverse complement strand
ACATGGTGTTAGCTCTGGACGGTTGGAATCCACTTTACGTTGATGTCTGCTGTGAGAGTGGAAACACGAATTTCAGGATTCGAGAATAGAGTAATTCAGTAACGTGCGCAAAACGTCTCGTCAAGATATTTTCATCCCTTCAGGAGACGAGGCAGCTCAAGTTGTGGGTCAACGCGGTGTAGGAATTGTCTTGAGTGAGAAGCTGAAGCAGCTCTTAGACTTGTTATGTCGAGACCATTCTAGGTTTTTGGAGTCGCAGATTTCATTTTGCTACTCAATTTTCCAAAAAGAATCTATCATTTCTTAAATTTCGAAATTGACGTTATATTTAAATATCGCGCGGCGAATATCTTTATATGTCCGCGAAATGATTCATAAAAAAAGCCGTCTTAATTTGAATAGTCCACACATCGATCAAGGCCACCACAAAACTATATAAACGATAGAGCTCAACGTGTAGTTCTGATTTCGTGTGGGGGTCACCAATAAAACGCGCGGCAGTCTGCTGTGTTCGCCTTCCTCTCTTACGCTACGCGGGCTGGGCTAGCTGTTCGTATTTCGCGCCGCTTTTGTTCCGTGTGGCTGCTCATTCAAGGGAGCAGCAGATCTGTCCCATTCGTTGTGTGACTACCGGGCCTTGAGTCTTAGCCCGAAACTTTTTGTGTCTCAACCTCTTGTGTGTAGTTGTGGTCCTACTTAGATTGCCAGGGCTTGTGCTCCTGGGCTAATCTGATGCAGACTGCGAGACTTGCGTCTTGTGCTTCAGTGTGTGCATAGATCAACTAACTCGGCCAACACACACATTGGATCCCAGTCAACAGTCGCTTGTGTGCGCCATGAAGAATGCAAGGGATCAGTCGGCGTCCGAAGGGTAGCATGGTAAGCACGGTTTTATTTGTTAATCTGCGCATACGCCTCACCACGACTGCAAGCACTGATAATGGAGAAGAACGAATATTTACGATAAGCTCCGTCACTCTTCGTTCGGGCAAGAGCAAACGCTCTGACATTTGTACAGGCAGCAGGTAGATCTAATGCACAAGTGGGAAACTGGAGTGCATCGGAGTCCTGTTTCAGGCGGCGCGATGCGCGTTGGCCCTGCACAGCGAACAGACAACGGGGAAGACTTCGCCATTCTGTGCATATTAGCATTTATATTCCCTATTCATAGTACGAAATTCCGAACACAAGTTTCGGTCGCACTTTGCGACATGGGCGATTCTACCTCGAAGGTACTTTGAGTCAGATTGAACATATCGCACGGTCTAGCTCACCGTAGGCGCAAGATTCTAGTCCAGAACTGTAGATCATAACTGAGGAACACGACGTCGGCGAATGGACAGCAGCGTAGTATTTAATGCGAATTCTTTTGCTGCAGCTGAATGCGCCGATCGACGCAGGCCACAATCGAGTGGCCGTCGAAACGTCTTGTCTGATTCGCGCGCTTTCCGCAAACAGCTACAGAACAGAAAACTGTCCGAAACTAAAGAACTGCGGACCAGTTAGGCAAATGTAGACGATCAGATGGGATCAAATTAAGCAGGGCGATGAATTTGACAGCGAAATATGCGCCTTGCAGGTTCCCGACGTAGTATTCAGTCAAAAAAAAAAACTGGATTTCTTCACAGCTCGCTAATTCTAATGAGAGCAAAAACTGCGAGCTGCCTACTGCAAGGAAATGAATAGATGCGTGGGCAGTCTGCACTGCAGTGACCATAAGCCTTAGGTATATCGCAAAAGCTTGGTGCGATTAAAGGTATCCGATAGATGGAAGTGGCGTCCAGCTTTAGACACAGTCAAAAGACTTTTAAGCTTATTACGCGAACGGTGGGGGCGAACCTTCGGATAGTGAATGTCGTGTGCCGCATGAACGGAGAGGATCATCATTGGTAACAGTGAAGACTAAACAGTTGGGCGAACATTTTCAAAGGTCAGATTTAACTGGCCATACGATATCCGTATTTAGTCCGACGTCTGGAGCTAATCATCCTTGGGAGGTGTTCACTTGATCCCCACGGAAGTGGAATGTGAGTCGAATATTCGGCTTCTGAAAAGGGGAGAAAAGCTGCCGGATCCCGATGAACTCCCCCAGCTTCTTTTCAACTGGGTTGGAGAAGTGCTGCATGAAATCACTTACGTCTTGCTTTCATGATATTTGGAAACGAGGAAGCGTTATCACGCTATCGTGGGGTGAGTACACTATTATACCCTTCTTCAAAGAAGGAGTACACGGAGTGAGCTGCAAGCAAATCATTCGTGACAATAGTTAATTCCGATTAGTACTATGTGCGCTAGCTTCGCATAATGCTGCGCGTTTTGACACGATTGCGCAGCGTAATATCCTGCGACAACTTTGGGGGCCGGGGGGGGATTCGGCACGGTCAGAGAGTTGCATCGACCAAATTTCACTCTTGCGACAGAATACTCAACGCGCCCACGCACCGCCGCCACGACGCGTACGTCTTCCTCGACTTAAGGTCTTTCGACTCCGTGGATCGACTCGGCACACTCAGTGCTCTCACCGAGGTATGCCAACTAAGTTTGTGAACCTGTCTTAGCATGTACTCGAATCTTGGTCGCTAGTGGTATACGGTGAAACTGTCCGTTCATTCGAACGACTAGTGGCGTTCGGACAATGGTGTCCCATTTTCCATTTGTTCAAACTTCGTCTGGACGAGTGATGGAAGATGCTTTCAGGTCTCCGGGGATATAGGAGCTCGAACTGGGAAATGGAAGCAATGCGACGTTAGTTACGCAGACGACGTCGTGTCCTGTATCGAGTCTGGGCATGCACAACGGCATGGGTACTTTGTCAGACTCGGGTTGCTCAGGTTCGGCTTGTGCTTTTGCACCTTCAACAGTCCAAAGTACTGATTAAGGACTGACGACGCAGCGCGAATATGATAACTGGATGGAGAGAATACGATGGTGTACACAGTTTCACCTACCTTGGTAGCTGCGTTTCCACGATGGTAGCATCGGGTTTGAGGTAAGTATGCGTATATCCAGGCTCGTGCAGCTCGTGGATCGAAGCACTTTGGTCGGCCTGATATTTCACGAATTTGAAGGGCGTGTGTACTGTCTTTGCAAGTGCGTTCAGTTTGTTGTCCGGTTGCGAGCACGGGAGTATGGCGGTGGGCGTGTCGGTCGGTTGGAGGTTTATCAACACCGATGGTTTAGGTGTATGGCTAGGATTGGATGGAGTGACCGGTGAGATAAATTTGAGGTAGAAATTGGTATTGGATGCCACTTCGAGGAATAGCTTGTTTCAGCGTATGAAACTTAGTAGAGCTACGCTGTTGGGTCAGTGTGCGTATTGAACGAACACTCGCTCTACCATACAATGCCGAGCTGAGTGGGCACCCATCTACTTCGATCAATTAGTCTTCCACTCGTTTTTACGACTGAGCTGCTGACTCAGATCAACCCCCAACTTGGAGGACCAGGAGACTACTTCGTCAGGCCTCTATCCATTGACCTTCCAAGCATGATTGGATCTTCGGCTTGAGATAAGCCAACCTGTATAACTCGTTGGGTCATGGAGGCATGCAAGCCATCACTCCACGTCAAGGTGCAGTCTCGTTGTGACAGACGACTGAGAAACATCATTTAGATGACCTCAAAATGCATTGCCATAGTGCAGTCCTCTTGGTGGGAATGATGGCGGAGCCAATGTCTGAGAGCACAACGATCGTTGGTCTTTATAAAGTGTAACAGTGCTCCAAAAACCGTTAGTGGATGCAGATTCGATCGGCGAGTTTACGACCGAAACGAAAATGGACCCATTTTTGGCAAGCTGGTCGTTACGCTTACTGTACAACTAGCGAATAATAACGCTGGGATTTGATGCTCTCAGGACTAAGGTAGTATGCGTCCTGAATATTCGTGTCCGTCGTTCCTTAGGCCAACAGTGCTCACCGTTAAAACAGCAGATAGCCCTCACTGTTGGCTGCCTTCCATGCGTTACACGTTTCATCCTAACTGTACACACATTTCCAACCATTCTGATTGGACAAACATTGACAGCGATCTCCACTGTTCACGATTCGTTGTCATACGCTTCAGTGTATCCAGCCAACAGGTCGGTGGGTCTACTTTAATACTGTTACCATCCTTAGCGAAAGTTACCGATGTAAGTAAAACGGCCAACACTCGTTAGTTCCTTCCATTCAAGTATCAAGTTCGGAACTGCTGGTATCCAGCCCTGTAACAGTGTTTTGCATTTTAAAGCCCCGAAAGCACATGCAGAATGGAGCTACAATTTTCGCGAGTCTCTCTGCTTCACATTTTGCCTATGTACGTTCGAACAAACACACGAGGTCGTCTGCGTAATCCTGGTCACATGGTTTTCACTTTATGAAAAAAGAGAAGAATATCAAAGTGGGACATTGTTGTCGAACACCACTGGTCGTTTCGGATGAACTCTTACGCGACCAAAAGTGTGCAAGTGCAGGGCTCGCAGGTCTGCTAAATTCTAACGAATGACGCTGTTCGGTCGATAGCGTCGAACGCCATCACAACGAGACTGCACCTTGACGTGGAGTGATGGCTTGCATGCCTCCATGACCCAACGAGTTATACAGGTTGGCTTATCTCAAGCCGAAGATCCAATCATGCTTGGAAGGTCAATGGATAGAGGCCTGACGAAGTAGTCTCCTGGTCCTCCAAGTTGGGGGTTGATCTGAGTCAGCAGCTCAGTCGTAAAAACGAGTGGAAGACTAATTGATCGAAGTAGATGGGTGCCCACTCAGCTGTACCCCGCTGCCTTGCGGTCAGGTTCTTGTCAGAACCGAAGGCTTTGGTTGAGAACCCTAATCGTTCTTCTGCTTAGTGGCTGGACTCCCTAGCAGTACCCGTCCATCAATCCCCATGAGTTACACGCCTACAAATAATTCTATACGACATCGACCGTCGCGCAGGATAATCAGGACCGCGCTACCCCTTGCATCGAGCGCAGGTGGGGTGGTTAGTGATATATATATGCTACTGCTCAGAGTTCCCTCTCTTTTATTCAACCTGTTTCTATCTCCAACTTAATCCTTTAACCTCTTCTGCCTACCCATATTTTCCCCTCACCGCCGCCCTACGGTCGTACTCCTTCTGGACTTGAAATGTGCTTCCGACTCCCTGGATCGGCCAGCACTATTCAGTGCTCTCCACCGGAAGAGTATGTCAACGAAATTCGTAAACTAGTTGCGAGCATTATGCTCGCGTGAGGGCTTGCAGCCAGCTATCAAGTTCATTCGAAACGACTAGTAGTGTTCGACAATGGTGTCCCATTTCTCCATTTCTGTTCAGCTTCGTGATGGAAGAGGTGATCGAAGATGCTTTAGGAGGTCTCCGGGATGTAGGAGTCGAACTGGGAAATGGAGGGATGCAATGTAACCTGGAATATGCAAATGACGTGTGCCTTTTTGAGTCTGCGGATCATGCACAACGTGCACTAGATAGACTATCGAGATCGGTGGCTCGGTTCGGCATGTGCTTTGCACCTTCAAAGTACAAAGTACTGTTACAGGACTGGACGACAGCAGCGCCGAACTTGATACTGGATGGAGAGGAAATAACGATGGTGGACCGTTTCACCTACCTTGGTAGCTGCGTTTCTCACGATGGTAGCTCGGGTTTGGAGGTAAGTATGCGTATATCCAAGGCTCGTGCAGCTTACGCTGGATCGAAGCATTTGTGGCGTCGGCCTGATATTTCACTGAATTTGAAAGGTCGTGTGTACTGTGCTGCAGTGCGTTCAGTTCTGTTGTACGGTTGCGAGACGTGGAGTATGCGTGTGGGCGATGTCCGTCGGTTGGAGGTTTTCGACAACCGATGTTTACGTAGTATGGCTAGGATTGGATGGAGTGACCGGGTGAGTAATATTGAGGTTAGAAATCTGGTATTGGATGCCACTTCTGAGAATAGCTTGTTTCAGCGTATGAAACTTAGTAGACTACGCTGGTTGGGTCACGTGTTGCGTATGACGAACACTCGTCTACCACACCGTGCCTTATTTTGTGTTCCTCCTAAGTAATGGAAGAAGCCATGTGGAGGCCAACAGATGACGTGGCAACGTGGGATGAGAAAATGTACAGCGAAGTTAGGTAAAGTAGGTGCCTCACGCCTTCGTGGTTGGGGTCCGAGAGACCCGTCACCTAGCTGACTGGAGACACTTAAAGATATGGCAGTGAACCGCGAACAGTGGCGATCGTGTTGTCATTTTCTATCGAATCAGAATGATTGAAAACACGTGCGTTTGTACAGTTAGACTGTGTTCCGTGTGTTGGCTGCAGCGGCATCTTATCTTTTCCCGCCCGTGGAGGTCCACTCCCTGTTCCCATTGGATATTCACTCTTTTTATATAAACGTGTAACTCTGGGGGAAGGCAGCGGTCAGTGAGGCTTTCCTTGTTTAAAGTTTAAGGAAGTTGATACGTTCGAGGAAAACTACGATTACTGCATATCGGCCTGTTCCACGCATTCTTAGATATCCGGCGAATGGTAAACTTATGGTCCATACAAGTTCAACCGTGGCGGATTGCTGTATGCTTTTCGTGACAGTTACTGTCGCGAACTGGTTTCATGTGATGCCATATTTTCGGAGTTGATACACCAGCAACTATAGGAATTAACTTGTGCCTACGATGATAGCTACAGTCATGCTTGCTCTGTTCCTGGTAATGGGTAAAATCAGCGACTCATCCCATGATTTAGAGGTACGCTCCTCATTATTAAGATCACGAAGCAAGGGCCCCCATACAGTTTGGAAAGAGTTTGTGGGAGGGGAGGTTTTTGGAACGGGCCAATTTTTTTCCGCTTAAACAGTCAGGCATTCGACTCAGCTTCCATTTCCGTGCAAGAATCAAGTGGCATCTCCCAAGGATTCTCACTTGGTCACGTCAGAATAACTACATTAGCTATCTTTCCCTGAAGTGCTCAGCTCAGCGCTGTACCCTCCAGTCTGCGGTATACTTTTCATTTCTATAACATACGGTTCGCCACTCACCGGCCTCGCCTAAAGGCCTAAACAGTCTGACCTTTGTGGGAAGCAACTGATAGTTTCATTTGTTCTACTTCACTGATCCACCCGTTTTCATAATGCTTATTAGGGCTTGTCGTTGCTTGACTTCTTATCTTATTCACCTTGTAATTCCAGAGCTAGTGTTTCTGCTCCATTTAATCTAGGAGCTCTGGAAAGATTCTGTGTTTTGATAGACGTCGGATTTTGCACAGGAGGCGAATTCTGCCCCTAAGTGGATTACTCGCTCAGTTTGATCCCGGTGCTCATCTGCATTTCTGTTCGTCGGTGTTGTCAGCTCTTTTATCAGTTTATGCTTGTAACTAGTTCAGACATCTAGGTTAAACAGAAGTACGGCTAACCGGGTTTGCTTTTTTCGTCGATGGTCATTAAAAGACCGTTAGAATGCATGACTCGATTCTATGTGCATAGACCAGTATAAACTAGTTTTGGACAGAACCACACCATTGGTAACTTACTGAAATATGATCGAATTGATTCAGAGTATGTGTAGGGTTACAACGCCATGTCGCTACGCGAACTGTCAGAAATCCATACTAAATGACTAGCCGATTGTCTGCACGAAACGAGTAGTCTATCCCATTTATCTGCACGGTGAGAATTAAGGTGCAACAAGCACTTAAGCTTCCAACTTGTGCATTAAAATCCCCCACCACAACTGGATGCTGATTTTGGCATTTAGACCGGAAACGTTTTTTTATCACCAGTCGGTGTGACAAACTGCGTCGAGACAAAAAACACTCCGTATGCTTAATGAGAACATTGAAGGCTCAATTTGAAGGCCTTACTTAACTTGACGGTCCGGACGTAGATGGTAACGCGGAGAAGTGAGAGCGTCAGGAGTGAAGGGTGCACGCGACCATAAAGGGGATATATATAGCAACATTCCTCCTGAGAATGAAATGCCATCAAGCCTGGACTCCTTAGATTTAAGGAGGCGAGTGCTTTGCAACAGGTCTGCCTTTCTAAAAGCTGGGCTGAAGATCACGGTCATAAAGAATTGGAATGGTGTCATGTTGGTGTGGTTTCAAATTACAAAATAGTAGTTACTGGATCAACGCATGTGACTAGGGAATGTGTTCATGAATGTGCCTGCTCGCCCGGAACCATCAGGTAATCTGCTTTGCGCAAATTGTTGGTTATATCCAGTTTGTTGAACTTCGTGTTTCGATGCCCAGGTGGTGCCAACTTGGCGGTGGTATTCCATAATATTCTCCCTAGCTTAGGAGCCAAATCCCGCAGATTAGAAGTATTGCACCAATGTTTGAGAGTCCTTCATTTTTTTAACTGCCTTACTCAGCTGAAGCATACCCAATTGGGTGGATAGATACGGTATATGATTCACAGTCCTCCGCCCCTCTTTCGCATCCTTGCTCTGGTGTAGTGGATATGCACTGCTGACAATAAATTCAGTTTCTGGTAGCAGACGGGAACTGACGGAACATGACCGATTGGGACCTTATGTGATTCAATAAGGCCAAGGTTGTCGTCCCCTCCTCTTGTAGTTAATCATAGTGGCTATGGAACATGCCCCTTCCGCTGTGCTCATTCTCCACGCATGTCTTAAGAACAGTCAGCTTAAAGGCGAATTACGCATGCAAGCACAGGCGACAGCTGTTTTTAAGTGGGATTGTCGGTGGCTTACTCCCTGAAGGTGGCAGGTCATTGAAGAGTGAAGGCAGGTTTAGATCAAAACCGCGTATATTGTGAAAGAAAGAGGCCTGTCAGTTCAAATATCCCGGCGGTTTTAGGGGGAATATGAAATTGTGTCGATTGCGTGTGCTAGCGGCCAGTAGCCGTGCAAATCAGTGACGTATAGGTGCAACATCATGTGGTGAAGTTCAACAAACCGTTCAGAGCCTGCCCGGTAGCCTAATGGCTAAGGCGTTTGACTCAATCGTTCATCCCGGGTTCGCGTCCCAGTTCGGGCGCGGTGGATATGCACTGATGATGATTCCTAACAAGGATAAAACAGCTGTACAGTGCTCCCGTGGTTTCTTGGTGGTGAGTTGAGCGATGATATCACGGTGAATTATTTCGTGAAATTGTGTCTACCGTATGACACACAGACGGCTATTCTGACACTAACAGTGGCTTCATGACATTCGTTTGATTGAAAGCAATCTATATACTTTCACAGACCGTCTTGGCACATTCATACGCTTGTTTTCCTTTCCTTCCGATGAAACCTTTACCAGGCACTCATCAGTTAAATGCCTTCTCCATGTGATTTTAGAAGCATACTAGGAGGGCGAAAACGGAACAAATGTCCACAAACCAAACAAGCACCAGACGCTCATCGATGCATAACAGCGTAATCGAAAAAAACAATATTCGGCTGTTCAGTGCTCACTTTCAGCGAACAGGTCTCCAGCCTACCGGAAATTGGGTTGTTCATCTTTACATAACACTCGCAGTGCAGAATCCCGAGTGTCGAAAGGCCGGTTGTCTTATGCAGATTGGTCCTTTTATTAAAGGCAGTTTTCATGCATGATTTTCCCCTTACAGGCTACTCACTGATCAAGAACAAACGTTATGGCTAGTTTCGTCAATGTAAAGTCGCAAAACTTAGCCTGCCCGTGCGTGTAACCACCGTGCATAATCGGCACATCGCGACTTGATTTGTAACATGTTGCGCTCAATGGGATAGTCAGACTACCCAAGGCTACTTAGCCGGTCAAGCGGTCGGATTTATGGCGTTTTAACCTGAAAGTCACAGGTTTGAATCTTCCCACCGCTGGTCAAGTTTTCCGCATGATGGCCTTCCGTCTACCGAGAACCACCGTTTCATTATTAAAGGAAATGAAAAGGTAAAAGATATGAAGAATTAAGAATTAGTAACCCAGCTGGCAGGATGAACAGCTCCTAGAGTGCGGTGGATGGTTTTAAACTGTAGCCAAGGGCTCTTAAATTGCGTCGTTTGACTCTTAAACCGCGGAACGTTCGGCGGCAGTTGCGGTTATACTTGAAAACGCTTTCTTGAAGTGTGTGATCACTGCCGGCCCATAAAAGTAGGCAAACAGAATGTAGTCCCCCGATTGTTGATAAGCAGGAGCCTCAGTTTCACGACGATGGTCGAGTGAAGTAGACATCCGTCACCAATGGTTGGAATCTCAGATCCAGCGGTCACTTTACTGGTAGATGGCGGTCCGCTTCTGTCCGGCGCAGTACCAAAACTTGCCTAGTGAAACCGCACGTGGTTCTGTCTCTCCAAGTTTCAGAATCATGGTTGCCCATGTGGTAGTTTCCAGTATCTACGACGTATGCTCTTTCCACTACACTCACAGTTGAAGCATGCCATAAAAATGATGACGATTCGCTAGGTTGTACCACTGAGTTCTATCCGCTCCGTGTCTCAGGTGAGTTGCAGGTTTTTCGATCGTCTGAACGATATTGAAGGTATGACTGTGATGCGTTTCGCATCTTTTAAGTGAGAAATGCTATTGCTCTACTGGATTGGATGAAAGCCGAATCCTGTTCTTGCAGGTAAACAACTGGGTGAGCTGAATAGATTTAGCTGCTTGAGTAGCTATACCTCACCTGATGGTCTTGGTGCATACAGAAGTCTCGATTGGCGTTTGGAGCATCTGTAGCGTCAGTGTGATATTCGGTTATCGATCAAATGTCGAGCATACACAGCAGCAGTGAGTTCGATATTGCTCTGCAGCTCCGAAATATGGGGTTGGGAGTAGAGACTTTCGATGCCTGAACACCGTTGTCTTTGTAGCATTGGTAAAATCTGAGAGATTTTTGTCAGTAACTAGAAGGCTAGGCGTAAGATACTGAGTCCTAGGGTCCAGTCTTTAGAACAGACATTGAATCAGAATGGTTTGAACGTTTTGCGCATGCTTGCAGAACGGCTGTCTCTGTACGCTGTTCTTCGAGGCAGGTAATGGTAAGATAGCTTGTGGTGGCCAGTCGATGGCATGGTAAACTTGTGAAAACTTTAACAAATGGACTGGCTTGTGTAGGCCCAGTTAGACTACCGGGTTGGGATCAGCAAGATACTCCGAAACAATGGTTGGAGATAACGATAATGACTTAATGTCGCAGTCAGTAACGCTATTGTATCGGAAATTTTTTTCTCTTCTGGATAATTGATAAAAATTAAATGCAACATTAAAAACGGTCGTATAGGACAAGGGAATTCAAAGGCAAACCTTGTATATTCGTCAAATAAGATGGTGGGACGATGGTTGTTTGGGTCAAAAGGGACTCCATGCTTCGAAATAGGAAAAATAATTGTTCTTCCATGGAGAGGAAAAAGTACTTTGATTGAGAGAAGACGGCGTAATGTGGCGGCTAACTAACAAGCATGCATTTTTAGGACGATAGGTGGAACATCATCCGGACCGGCAGGTTTTCAAACTTTCAGGTGAAAAAATTGCCGTTCGCGAGTGATTTGGATCGTGATGATATGTCAGCAATGATTTCTTTCCATATGTGGTATGATACGATAAAGCTGTGATCTGAAAGTTCTATGGTGCGTTATTAGATGCTTCTTTATTTCACCTCGTTGCTGTCTGCCTTACGTAAAGATTGTTGGCCTGTTATTATTGAAAAATGTAAGCCGATCAAACACTGTCATCATTTCCGAACAGGCTCGACGAAAACACCTGCCTCTTTCGACCGGATTCTGGTGCCGCGTTGAAGTTGTTAGTATCCGGGAGGAGAAAATAGGGATCTATCGTTTAGAGACAAAATAGTAGCGATGACATCGTCTGACTGAAGTCTAACCATGGGAACGTTTGGGTCGATGGTAGTCACAATTGCTCGCGCCAGTTTGTGTTCTACAACTTCAAAAACAATCTCGATTCTTCCAGGGATAGAAAAGATTCGGCCGTGAGCCAGTGGGTAGGTCTTGTGAGAAAACTAGGATAATTGTTGAAACTACCCTAAAATCTTGATCGTATGAGGATTTTGCTTCCGTTAAACGTAAACTCATATTTGTGAGAGACGTTGTAGAAGCGGTCGGACGTTTTATATTCTTTCTCAAAAGTCCAGCAAACGGCTGTTATCCAGATAGGCGAACGTAGCCTCCAGTTTCCTTCCCAAATGTTGTGACTAGTAACCTTGAAACATGGATATTCCATTAGTAATCCTAGGAGGAATCCGACAGAGCTGATGAGGCTTTCCGTACGTCTCGAAGATTCGTCTTTTTAACATCTCATTAAGGTATATCTAGTTGTACGAAATCACCAGGTTAATTGTAATGAACACAAGATACTACGACGCTTTTCCCATCATTTAATCCATTTTCGATTGTGGGCATGCGTCAAGATGGGCGGAGCAATTGAACGTGTGGTTTTGGTGAACTCTTCGTTTAGGACACTGGCCAATTGTTACAGTGACGCATATGTTCTCGGGCACGGCGAAAGAGCATATGACAAAGAATTAAGAAGTCGATTCAGAATGATTTGCTTTACTCATCTAGTAAAGTTGTACATGGACTGGATGGGAAATGACAGATGTCTAGCAAGAAATAAACGAAAGTTAGTCTCAGTTAACAAGACAATAAAAAAATTGGTTGTGCCAATATGTCTAAAAGGGGTAGGTAGTGCCATCATCTGTCAGTTTTCGTATTTTCATCTTTTGAGTGTGAATGTCAAGGAGGTCTCGTTGCTATTGGGTACCATTTAGGAAACTGCTGAACCTGGATGAAGGATCACGGTTTGCGTCAGCCATATTACACACTGAGACGAGTTTTGGTACCAGAGAATGATATCCCTAATTTGCTAAGGTGCATAAAGCCATGCGCGATATCAATATTGAGGATCATTTGCTACAGTAAGTTCAATGCTTAAAGGATGCTTGTTGTATGATAAGTTTGAAAATTACTGTCCAGTCACGGAATTAGTGAAACATGGAAGCTGTTGGAGCGTAATTGAGGGTAGTGGTGGTTAAGTGGATTACATGTCTGTCACCAAAAAAGATCGGAAGTTCGAATTCCAAATTCACCAATAATAGACGGCGATTCGCTGTCTCCCGGCTCGTTTCCGAATGAGACCTTACGTAGTCCCACGCCTTTCCAAGTTCCAGGGCCATGGCTTCCGGTACTCCTTCGCCCATTTAGTGGACCCTAGTGACTATCAAACACGCCCCTTCCACTAACCTCATACCTGAGGCGTGTCATGAAAAAGAGTCCATCCCTTCCCAGTGGTTTCGGCCACTGGACTCGAGACTTAGCTATCAGAACTGCCAGTGTCGATAAGAATTTACAGTATTACACCATAGGCGGAAAATTCAAATCACAGAGAGAGACTCGGAGAGGCAGCAAAAAAATTTTGGAGGGATCGGAAAATTGTTGATGAGAGACGACTTTGGGGTGGATCTAGGTCGGTAGGAATTTTAGAAATGTCCCCTTATGACAGTTTACGTATGGCACTTATTATAAAACAATTGAAACGGATGTCCTTGCAATATCCACAGAATAAAGACTGCGAACCGCTCACTACCGACACATTCTTATGACCACCCAGTGCCTTCTGTTGCCTTCAAAACGTTGGACCCAGACTAATCATACTATTATCGGTGAGCAGTGGGGTGAATCAGTCGAAAGTTATCGATCATTTTGGTTTACACCTCTAGACTACGAATAGCCGGGACTGAGTTCGTGCTTACGGCTGTCTTCCGCTTGATTTCACTGCAAAAAGTGGTGTTTCTCATACGAACACTCAAAATTATATGAAGTCCAGCTTTCTGATTTTAAGGTCATTCCTCAAAATAATATAAGCAGTGAAGATCACATGACATATGGCTTGTGTTAGGAAATCACTAGTAAACGCATCTGTTCTGTTATCTTCCCTATCTTTCTAGCGAATGAAGTTGCTGTTCGAATTCCACGTTCCGTCTCCTTAAGAATATTCAGTCAAAGAGGCTTTCCGTTCTGTTCCACTGCATTGTGCGATTACGTGTCGTCAACGCCGAAGCCTGTACCATTGTCTCCAATATCAACGTGTTAATTTCCTGCTATGCCGCAGGCTTCGTGTCATTTTGCATCTAGGGTCTACGCATCTTATCTTATTGTGGAAAGCACCGGCATCTAATTTGGGTTCTCGCCCTACAGCGCTTAGCCGTGTTCTTATGTTCTTGTGTGACATCTAATGCTGACCTTTTGTGCTTCAGAGTTGTACTTAAATGTATCCATCAGGGAACAGCAATAGGCGACACTAAATGGTAGTTTATTCTCATTGTTCCGCCGAGTTTATTGAGGTTCAGGTAGCTCGGAAGAGAAAGAAAACAAGAAATTGATGTTTCTTTACGGCCGTTAAACAAGGAATCGCCTGTTATGGTTTGTAAACACACTAGGCTCACCTTAATATTTTGCAGAGGTAACGATGTTTTCTGGAAGTGCCAAGCACTTACAAAACAAATCATCATCTATCCTGTTTTCATCGACTCGTGGTTTCCAAAGCAAAATGTTCCCGAGTGTTCCCTCATTGTAAATTAGATAGCCGTCTATAATCAGGGGCGAGCCTCAAAACCAAATTGTTTAAGAATCCCTTCGTCTTCCTCTCGTTCATTTTCTAGAATGAAGAAGAGATAGGAGTTTCACCTCCCAAGCGGCGCTCTGATAGGGTATGTAAGGTGAGTTTCCTAAAATTACTTTACAGGGTTATTTGCAGAAAGAAAAGACAGTTGACCAACTGTGTGAGGAACTTGGTATTGAAGATGTAGAACTAACGTATTCAACTGAAGATTTTGAAAACTGGACTATTCAAAAACTCTTTGATCAATACGTCCGTCCCCTAATCGTTCAGAAGAATCCCCACGCACCAAAAGAAGACGTTCAAAAGATAATGGATGCCAAATGGAAAGAATTCGCTATAATGAACCCGTATATTCCAAAAGGCGAAGAAGGTAGATTTTCTTTGTTATGTGTACATGAATTTTTAGAACTAGACGATGATTTTGACGATAACGATACAGAAACACAGGAAGATGATTTATCAGAGGTCCGCGTTGCCAGTTCTGTTAGTCGCAAACGCTCGCGAGTCTCCACTAGGAAATCTGCCAACCCAGGCACGCCGGCCGGCTATACCACTCCACTTTCGGGTTGTGCTGGGAGTGAGGCAGCCAGTCAATCTCCGCCACCATCGCCAGCAGTGAACTCCCAAGTACCCACGCCCCCAATCAAAATAAAGATAAGCAAGAAAAAAAAGAAGCGTGGTCGAAAGCGCACCGAGGTGAGCGTTCAATCGCAAGGTGAATTGGAAGTGGGGTTTCTTGTCCATGCCATAGCATGATCCAAGTGTATCAGCGTTAGCGCATAACACCATGGAGACAGTTATGTCATGGCCGCGCACGTATCTCATTTGGCAGTTGGGTAACGACGATTGCACCATAATCTCAGCGCAAAAAATGCTTCATTAGCAGTCTTATCTCCAGTGCCGTTTCATCAAGGAAGCCGCACGGAGATATGGTGATCATGCTCATCCATATGAGGTCTGGTCGTGAATTCATGCAGCATCAGTGCATGCGAATAAGTCTGTTAGCTACTGCACTCAGTTTCCCAGTTTATGTATCAATTACTTTCCCGAAGTTTTACATTTTTTTGTTTGGTTATAAGTTGCATATCAAGTTTGTTCACTGGAATTCGTGAAAGCCTATTTGATTGTAAAACTTGCCTTGAGAAAGACTGTCCATGGTAGTGGAAACGTTGGTGCATTGCATCCACCGACAACGCTGTTATTAACATTATATCATTCACAATGAAAAGCAGGTTTGATTATCGTGCAGGGTTTTAAGCTGATTCAAATCAGGTGTTCAAAACTGACCTTGTAGACCGTTTCTTCCCCAAGTCGTGTCAGCATTATTAAAATTTGTACGTTCCATTCAGGTTGAAGCTCTCTCCTATTATCAGGCCGGAGAACTTTTGCTCCAGGTCCCTTGTAGACTAGACCTAATTTGATCTTGATTCAGCGCATCACCTCTCTACACTCCAAGAAGCAGTTCATAGAGCTTTCCACTGTCCAGATTTCCTTAAATTCGCCAATCCGAATTTCATCTTAAGTCCTGTGCCACTTTATTCTGCTACTCGCGAATGGGGTGATTTTGAACTCTGACTAAAACCTTCGGACATTTACGTCCTTTAGTCCCTGGAAGAATTTCTGTTTGTTGAAAAATGATGAACCGCATGTTTTGATGTTCAGTTGCCTGGATTCCGGCAACTGGTTTTCCACTAATATTATTTTGGTTTTAAAACAGGAAGTGATGGACTAACGCTTCTCCTCTAACAACGTCACAGTTCTGTCGATAGACCTCACCTTAGCAGCCGATGGTAGATCATGGTCTGGTTGACCTTGATGGAGAATCAAGGAGCACCAAAAATACGATGCAAGAAGCACTAGAGTATCACGTTGGCATGCTCATCATTTATATTTTCCTGTTCACTGGTACGCTAAATCATATTTATTAGAAATGTTCTTGGTTTTATTGCTCAAAAATAAATTTTGTGGGTCCGCTATTAACGAAGTTAAAAACATTGTTGGTACTGTGATCCACTTACTTCCTTGCGTTATTCATCTGTGGTATTTGTATATTGCGCGTGTTTTTTGCCATGTCACTCGTCACGATAGAACCCGGAGGCTGAGGATATGGGCTTTATTCGCACACAACATCAACTCAGTGATGAAATATTGTTTTTTTGTTCCATGAACCGAGTATGAGTGCAGTCAAAAGAACATAGCTCATATCCTCAAGACCCGGTACTTGGGGAACTGGCACCCATGCCCCTGAAACTTGAAATGACATGAAACTGTATAAAGTCTTCATGGGTCAGGAGTTGTAGCTGACTAAGTGACAGCGAATCGCTGTCTACCCCCAAAATGCGTTGTTTCAATAGGATTTAAGACGTGAGAAGTGTGTGCATTTGGAGATGTTGAAAGAAGTAATATAGAACTTGAAGACAGTCACGCACTAAGTACCAAACGTTTTAGCAAAGTTTGCTTCCGATCTCAGGTCAGGTCCTAAGTCCAAGACGCTTGGCGTTCTTATACCAATCGAAGTCACATTCCGATAAGCCTCATTGTTGCGTTTGATTAATATTCATTAGTGGTAAGTTTCCTCTCCATATTATTCTAGTAGCAATTATTTCAACCGTTCAGTGGAGAGAAATCCGATCTGCTAAATGCCCTCTCGCCGGCTCATGAAATAAAACACCAGTAGTAGGACATCGTTACTGTACCACTAGGTGCGGCCTAGGCTTGTCATTCATTTTCTACTCAACGTTGCTGATGGCTATCTGTTCCACTTCTAATCCATTTTCGTTTCACCTCTGATACTTTCATATATAGGATCGCTCTCTTGGTGGTAATAATACAAGCGATGAGGAGTTCGAACGTCAGTTAGAAGAGGCTGAAATGGCACAGGACGAAGAGAGAGATAGGAGGAAACGATCAGGTAAACGTCAAGCCACTCTCACGACCACAGTCGCTTCCGGATCAGATGTGGGCGGTCCTGGGACCAGCAAAAGTCATCAGAAAACCACTGCCCGTTTTCCGTTGATTGTAACTCGCAAAGTGACCACCAAAAATGGTGATGAAGAGGGGTACGAAACCGATCACCAAGATTATTGTGAAGTCTGTCAACAGGTAACGTCAACATCGGGTTGATTTTTCTTATTTGTTGGAAAAGGTGCTAATCTTAAGTATAGTTATTTTCTACCGTTTTATACACTATATTGTAAACGAACGGTGTCAGCTTTTTTAGTCGCCAGAGCAATGAAGAAAAACGTAACCATTCCATGCTAACTGTCTTCCTATCAGATGCTCAGTGCATTGGAAAAAGGCATGCCCCACAGCTACTGGGTCCACTTTTGTGACTGGAGCTTGAAATGGCAGGACTATTTAAGACCTCAGTAAGTCGAGTGTTGCAACGAACCAAACAATAGCGGATTGCCATCTATCACCAAAGCCGCTGCAGATCTGAGATTCTAACTTCCGACTTTTTGGTTAACCGATACCTAATCCACTTGATCATTGCAACCGAAGGTGGTTAACCTGACGTGATGTTCACCTACGCTGTTAATTCGTGTATGAAATTTTCGAACTAGTTGACGCGCGGCCAGTTGTATTTATCAGGTTGTGAGTTGTGCCGTCACATCTCGGCTTTCGCCGTCCTTCGCCGTCCTTCGCCGTCTCCATTGAAGTGGGACGAGGCTGCCCTATGCTCCTGCATCTCTCGACCTAAAAATGCTGTCTGCCTTGCCGCGCGGTAAAGTCAAAGAAGGGTGTGACCTTTGTAAATATCAGGATTAAACGATATAGGGATTGTATAAAATAAAATCGATGCGCTGTGTCCGTTTCTATTGTGAATGATATAATTTTAGTAATACATAGGTATCAACATTATATCGTTCACATTAAAAGGAATGGGATCTTACACTTACAGAATGCCGATGATATTACCTTGTTGTGCAGCAATCGATAGATAGTTCAACGCATCTTGAATCGCCGAGCGATCGACGTATCCAGATACGTTATGCTTTTGCACACTCGTTGTGCAAGTAACTTGGGCTTGTGCCTGTACTCATTCATTGTGATGATCAGTTAGGAGATACCAGTAGCATTAAGCAATTCGAGAACTTAATTGCAATTGGAAGTGATGCCAGGAAGATCTCATCACGAATAACGAGAGCTGGAACAGATGCCTTGAACATGGGAATTATGTGATATCGGCATGACAATCAATTTTCTTTAAAGGAACAAATGTATAAAGTTTAATTTTGTTTTATTTTATGGCTACGCAGTCTGGCTCTGTGCTGAGTATGTTCATTGCTGCTTCTATTCGATTACCGATACCTCTGAATGATGGAAGGTGGCGCGAACATCGGGCAAACAATGACAAACCGCGTCATCGGCTTTTTAATGCATATGATCGCCGTCGACCGGAAATGATGTGCTCCAAACCATTATTGATAGACCAAAGATCTGTGCACAGCTGTATGTCATTGGCTTTTCTGGACTGGAGAAGGCTGCAATTAGGATGTGACAGCGGTAATCTATGGAGGAGACTGAATTTGGCCTTGATATTGGTTCCGGCTGATGCTTCCCGGCTCTTTAAGTCAGGCTCATAAGATGTGAATTGTCGTTGGTTGGAGGCACAGGTTGATATAACAGAATGAGAGTCTGTCTGTCTGTAGTTTACCCTGTAAACTCAACAAATACAGGCTTCCACAAAGCAATGGCGTGAAAACAGGGACAAATACCTTTTTCATGTGTCCGTATTTTAGTCTCTTGTAGCACTTTTACAATATCTTAGCGTTGTTACAATGCTTGCAACAAGACTTGTCACCATCCCCACGAATTCGCGGATCCACAACGTCGATATGTTATTGTCCAACTTCTTTGAAAACTGACTTTTATGAAGTCTGATTGAAAATTTCGATTGATTTTACTTTTCGTTTCCTTTATTTTAGGGTGGCGAAATCATGCTTTGCGATACGTGTCCTCGGGCTTACCATCTTGTTTGTTTGGACCCTGAGCTGGAAGAGGCTCCTGAAGGTACATGGTCTTGTCCTCACTGTGAAAAAGAAGGTACGAACGGAAATGCATCCAGCGATGCAAAAGCTTCGAAAGATGCACCAGTGGAATCGGGCAAGAAGAACGCCAAGACTTCAGTTCCGCCTCCACCCCCAGTTGCATCTCCGGAGAAGGATGAGCACCAAGAATATTGTACCGAGTGCCGTGATGGTGGGGAGTTAATTTGTTGTGAAAATTGTCCGGCCAGCTATCACATGACTTGTTTAACTCCGCCGTTGTCCAGCATCCCAGATGGTGTGTGGCTTTGTCCCCGTTGTGGTTGCAAGCCACTTCGGGCTAAAGTGGCTCGGATTCTCACCTGGCGGTGGTTTGAACCACCAAAGTTGGACGAATTGGATCATACGCACCATCACGCCCTTCCATCATCATCCAACGAATCAAAAGATGCTCCCGACGGTGACGCAACGACTGAAACCAGCAACCCAACCAAAGAAGAACACAGTACCGGCGAAAAAATGGCAAGCAACATGACCCAACCGCCTCAGGCTACGACAACCATGATCCCACCAAGACCACCTATAATTCGTCGACCTACTCGGGAGTTTTTTGTTAAATACGTCGATCTTTCCTATTGGCATTGCGAATGGCTAAGTGAATTGCAAATGGATGTTCACCATCCCATTATGCTTCGTAATTATTTCAAAAAAAACGATATGGAGGAGCCACCTCTTCCGGAAGACGGGAGTACATACAGGTTAGTGGTGGGCCGTTTATATCCACGGTCAGTCACGTATGGACCGCTTGATAATTGTCAGACTTTCATTTACGATGTACATGTTCAATATTGGCGAGCGAAATCTTATACATCATATAATTTTGTTGTGGAACGGATCGTTTAGCGCCGGTCAACGTGTGACTTATAACTGGGCATTTTAAATTCGCCCTAGCGATGATGACCACCCGCAAATCTTCGTTGCGTATGGTCGCCCTGCTTATAAGTCACCCTCATAGGGGCCGATTTGCTGTGCAAAATCAGTGGTGGATTGATACAATATCACATAGTTTCGAGGTTTAGTGAACTTTTGAGAGCCAGCCTAGATGGCTCAGATTGTCAGTTGTTCCTTTTGCGTTCGATTCTCATGTCGACTGCGATGATTATGATCTGTTGGCGGTTCCTTACAAGGATATAACAGTCGTAGAATTGTGTCCTGGTTTTCATTGATAAATTAGATGTAAATATCGTATGAGAAATCGTTCCATCGACCGATAATGGTCACTTGAATTAAGCATCTACCTCTAGGAAATTCGGATTCTTAAACCGTCTGACATGCTAGTTGTTCTGATAGTGGAAAACAGTTTGCTGCCGGCCGACTCGTTACCACATCTGACTCTATCCGACTCTAAGTTTTGGAGTCATGGTTTCCGGTCTGTCGAAGGGCGTAAACCTTCGAGTCTATGACCAGGGGCCTGTCTGCAGCATTCGTTCTATGCATACACTCAGTGTTTATTCACTTAGTTGGTTTAAACTGTATGCAGTATTACATAGTCATGAATAAGATGAACTCAAGCTGACTGATCAAGCGGCAGCTTTGGAGACACGGTGGATCTTCGCCTGACAGGTGTTCTCCCTCCAATTCCACGAGAATTCGCTGGTGGCACAATGAGGTGGCGAGTGGAACCTGCCAACGGAATATAGCCATTGCTTCTTGTCCTGTTCTGATGATCTGACAAGGTAGATGAATCACTTAACCGATCGTCGGCTCGTCTGGAGCACCCCTGTGCACCTTCGAATAGACAAAGTTACTCCGGAGTGGGTAAGCGAGTAGTACAACAGTCCCCGACGGCCAATCAGTGATGTGAAATAGATGTCTGAAAAGACTGACATGCGTGGTGAATTCTGCACAGGCGTCTTTGTTTTGTTATTCTCTCGCATTGTTTTCCTATCTTCGCCATGGTTTCGATGGCAGAAAAATCTGTACTCAGAATAATGCACTGCATGCAAGTCTTTTGTTGCGTTCGCATCATGCTTCTCTCAAGTCGGTGTTATATATATATTTCTATATATATATATGTGTATATATATATATATACCGTTTATCAGAGGTTATTTGATTGCTTGGTTTGTTTCTTGAGGATAAAAAATGTTACTAATCGTTACTTACTAAAGGAACCCACACCAGCCCCCTTAAACACATTTGTTGTTCCTCCTTTCCTTGCGCTTTGTAGGGGTAAAGCTCGAGAAAAAGTGGCTGATCCGCACAATCTTGATGAACGTTTCTACAAATGGGGTGTTCGACCGGAGTGGTTGCAGATTCAACGAATCATTGACCATCGCACTGGTCGTGGTGGTCGTGAGTGGTTTTTGGTAAAGTGGCGTGATTTGTCATATGATGAGTGTACTTGGGAAGAGCCGGACGGTTGTGTGACGGATATTGAACGATTTATTGAGGAGTACCGCATTATGCGCCAAGTCTTCATGGGTAGTTTGTGCAGCTCGCTCAATGCGGATGGTACGCGTACCGTAGTCAGTTTATCTAAAAAGCACAAAAGCGCCCGCCGTTCAAACCGAGACTCTGCCACCGAAAAACTTAGCCCTGAGCTAATAAGAAAACTTCCGCCGGATCGTTGTCTAACCGATCTGAAAAAACAATACCTCACCCAACCCGATTTTATCGACGATACAAATGGTCAGCTCCACCCGTACCAATTGGAGGGAGTAAATTGGTTGCGATTTTCTTATGGAAACAAAGTGGACACGATACTAGCCGACGAAATGGGTTTGGGCAAAACTATTCAGACGATTGCTTTTCTGTATTCCCTGTATAAAGAGGGCCACTCTCGCGGTCCATTCCTGGTAGCCGCCCCGTTATCCACACTTATCAACTGGGAACGTGAATTCGAGTTTTGGGCCCCAGATTTATACGTGGTATCATACGTTGGCGATAAGGATTCACGTATGGTCATTCGTGAGCACGAATTCTCGTTTGAAGAAGGAGCGGTTCGCGGCGGTACGCGAGTGATGAAAATGCGAAGTGGTACGGCGGTCAGATTTCATGTACTGCTGACTAGCTACGAGCTGATCAGTATTGATCAAGCATTGTTGGGATCAATCGACTGGGAAGTCTTGGTTGTGGATGAGGCACATCGACTGAAGAATAATCAGTCCAAGTTCTTCCGCATACTTGCCTCTTACCATATAGCCTACAAATTACTTCTTACTGGCACGCCCCTCCAGAACAATTTGGAGGAATTGTTTCACCTGTTGCACTTCATGACCCCTGAAAAGTTTCATGATATGCAAGGGTTTCTTGATGAGTTTGCCGATATTTCAAAAGAGGAACAAGTTAAAAAATTGCATGATATGTTGGGACAGCATCTGTTGCGTCGACTCAAGGCGGATGTTTTGCAAAATATGCCGTCAAAAGGCGAATTCATTGTTCGTGTGGAACTTAGTCCAATGCAGAAGTAAGTTGGATTTGATCTTGCTCAAATGGCTCAAGCTCTTGACAGTCCCTCGTGTTTCAGTGTTACACAAAACTAATTGTTTCCATGTCCTTTTAGGTTTGCATTCGAGAACTTAACCAGAGGAAAGTCAGTGAGGTATCCTAGAAGCGTTCCTGATGCATTACCCGGACGGTACTACCGCGTAGAAAGCTTCATGTTGACTTGTTTCTAGCACTAAGCGGTTTGTAGCAGGTAAGATACGCCAAAAAGGTTTGCGTATTTGGAGAAAGTTATTATGGAGTTACAAAACTATCCAATACAGAGCAGCTTTGTCGACTTACCACACCTAGGAGCTGTGATAGCCGGTTCCTTGCTGTCACATAGATTGCTGAAATACGTGTTTTTTTGCAATCTTGTGGTCAGCAGTCCTCCCCCATAGTGATGTCTCAGAGTCTGTGAGGCATGACCCTTCCACAGAGCTCATGCTTCATGCTTGTGACGCATACGTGGGAACTGCGTAGTTGCTTTTGGAGGTTCCCATACAGAATTCATTTTCAAGTTCCTAGTGATTGCTCTCAAGTACACAAAGGCTTTTTTCAACCATGTTACATGGGTTGGAGTTATCGTTCGTAAGTGGAATCAAGAGTAAATGTGAACGTTAGGTAATGTAGTCGCGGTACACTTAATTGGTGTATGTATCCAGTGTATATCTTTAACGCATCTTATATATCACTTTTCGAGATCGTTCACAAGGGATCTAACCTGTTTCGCATAGTCGTTCACATTCTACTGAATTCCCGGTTATCGTTGACCGCTTCTCCTCAACCGTCTGTCCAACCACGTGGATCTTGCATCGACAGTTGTCTCATTCCGACCAATAGCCGCATGCATTTGAGAGGTCCAACATATCGTAAAGTCGGTTTTCATGACGTTCTGTCCACTGGGCTTGACGTTTAGATCGCATGCGTTTCATCCCCAGTAGAATTGACATCAGTGCTTGTGCGCAGTTTGTGATGTTCTCTATTTATACTTTTGTTATCATCTGTGACCTCGGACTCGAAACTAGACGTTTGTTCTTCTACTTAACCTTTGACTCTAGATAGCTGACCTTTGCTATCGGTAACTTGGTCCCTTTAGCTATATGCCATTGTTTCCATTTCGATGTAAACTTAGTGATTCCTTTTCATGAGTGGCTGGTGATGAGACATTTGCGATCTGTACGCCATACTCAACATCCAGAACCTCATGATGGACACAAATGTTCAAAATATGGTGAGTTTTTTACGATATGGGCCAATGTGTGAAGTAACTGTTTGTCCTGGTTGACTCATTCTTTTCGGTGACTTATTTCGTCCGAACAGAATATTGCTATATTGATTTGAAACAGTAATCAAAATCGTGCTTCAGAGAAGTTTCTTGCTCACTGCCTGCTGTGGTTTCGCTTGGAATCTGTTTCAAGTGCGGTGGTCATCCGGGGCCTGCTTTTAATGTTTTCCGTGCTATAAGCTCTTTGGACCGCCTTTTCAGTTAAAGTCGAATCTAATTGAAAGCACTCTTCGAATAAAATAATTACTTAATTACAAATAAATTTTATCTCAATATACACTGCTTGGTTGATGTTGTCACTTATTCCTATCGTTTACCGACGTTTCTGGTGGGTTAATCTGGGCCCACAATCTTGTTTATTGGAACTTGAGATCACGCACGCTGCATTGCTGTTCAACCGTAGTTGGATATTTTTGATGCTTCATGCATGACTCCGTTGGAAAAGAGTGCTCATTTGCCTCTAAGGCCCACTGCTCTTGGGAAATTGCTCAAGACCCTGAAACTCCAAGCAACGTAGAGCCGCATAAGTTTTGAATAGGTCTGACACTGCGGGTAACAGCAAATCCCCGTTTTATCACCAAGGCGACCAGTCGACGTGTAATTCGAATCTCTGGTCGTTTAGATGTCAAGCATTCATGGCCACCACCGGTCTTGGTCTTTGTGGGACACGCCGCACGTCCGCGCCTAACCGAGAATTGAGTTTCCTTAATATGGTTGTTACCGCGGATCCACTATATTGCTCGCTGTCTAATCACTCATAACTGTTACAGTGGAGCAATGGTATGTTGAGATGGATGCTCCTTCAAATTCCTCCAGTGCACTTTGTAATACATTTATTATCCCTAGAGGTAGAATGGTTTATGTTATTCAGTTCGCTCAACTCTTTCTCTTCATTTTTTGAACCTGGATAATTGCACAAGGTTGCAAGAAGTGGATCTTCAAATGAAATAATTTATGTCTAATTTTCTCACTTGTTCCATTTTGTCCCCGTAGACGATTTTACAAATTCATCCTGACTCGTAATTTCGAAGCGCTCAGCTGCCGCTCTGGCGGTTCACAAGTCTCGCTGATCAACATTGTGATGGACTTAAAAAAATGTTGCAATCATCCTTATCTGTTTCCATCTGCTGCCGAAGAAGCTCAGCGTCTCCCGAACGGAGCATATGAAGGTGTTGGCTTGCGCAAAGCATCAGGAAAGTTGGAACTCATGAGTAAAATGATGAAGAATTTGTATGCTACCAAACATCGCGTGCTCATATTTTCCCAAATGACCAAAATGCTCGATCTGTTGGAAGATTTTCTAGACTCAGAAGGCTATAAGTTCGAGCGCATCGACGGTGCAGTCACGGGCCAAATGCGTCAGGATGCAATTGATCGTTTCAACGCACCCGATTCTCCTTCGTTTGCATTTCTCCTTTCTACTCGAGCTGGTGGTTTGGGAATTAATTTGGCCTCCGCCGATACCGTCATCATATACGATTCAGACTGGAACCCGCACAATGATATACAGGCGTTTTCCCGTGCACATCGTATAGGTCAGGCAAACAAGGTTCGTTTTTGATTTTATCCGTATTACGGACAACTTTTGCCATGCAAAATTCCCATAACAAGGAGTCAGATATCAGTGCGCTTGGATTTTACTTCATTTTGTTCTTAATTGCCGCGATATCTTACAAATCCTAGCTACACGAGTCGGATCGTTTTGAAGCATCTGCGGTTGCTGATTAATATGTTTACTATTTTTGTTTCTTACTGTTAACTAACAGGCTAAGGTGATCGGATCATGTCTGATACAGCTGCGAATCAATTCACTCGGTATAGGCTGTTTCCCCTAGCAAATAATGGTTAAAAGATTAACCAAAGTGATCCGTTCATGATGTGGCCAAAGAATACGAAAACAAACCGGTAAACTATCTCGAGCGGGTCAAGTTGGATTACCAGGCTGGATTCCACGAGGTGCCTTATCGCGATGCTTGAGGATCTTCGGAGATATGATTAATGCCGCAGTCAGTGGCTTTCTTGCCTTCGAAACTTCTTTGCTTCTCTGCAGATCTTCTGGCCTGCGGTCTTCACCCTATCATTCGGTTCTGCGATGTAGCGATCAAAGCCATAACGCATCAGCTTAAGGTAAAAACTGAAATAGGCGGTTGCCGCTGTTCATTTCCAAGGGACACGGTTGTTGATTTTACCTTTGGAATTCCTATCTGCCTGTGTCCTGCAGTTTAACAACGAAGGGGCTATTGTCCCAGTTTTACTACGCTTACAGATAGCCTATTCATTTAGTATCTTGCATACTTCATTTCTTTATTTCTGAACCAAAAGATGTAGGTACCTCGCGACTCACGATTTCCAGTGTTAGGATGCTGCGATTTTGTGAGTACGGCAACGATAGGCAATAAGGTTGCAAGAACAGTTTGAATTTCGAGTCACGTGTAGCAGTTCATGCGACAGGGCACGTTGGTCGCATGGCTACATTCGATTGGCAATCCCTCCGCGATTGCGTAACTGGAGTGTGTCTTTTGCATGTGGAGAATCAATTGTATTACGAAATGTAAGATTCCTTTGAATTAAACTTCGTAAATTACAAGTTTATCTGCAGGCAGTCGTACTAAACGTTCTGCACACATTTAGTGTTTTTGCTTATATTATGCAAAATAGGTACTCACTAGCCAGCTAATTGAATAGAATTTGTGTCATCGTACTGCGCAATATCAACCCTACAGGTTTTGAATTAAGTGAAACGTTGATACCCGCCAATATCGGCTCACTGTTGTTGGTAGTAGACGGTTTAGTCTACCACCCGTTGTTAGCTCACTGTGAAAGTGTCACTAGTTTGATATTTTTTTATCAATCGGGTATATCTCTAAAAAGCAAGGCTAAGTTAGGTAAATTGTTTTCAAAATCACGAAAGTCCGGTTTCCAGCTTGAAAACACATTTGCATCTGGGATGGTGAGTGATTCAAAAAATGGTTTGGTTTTTTCTATTGTGTGCATTCTTGTTTTAGGTGATGATCTATCGTTTTGTCACCCGTGGAACGGTGGAAGAGCGTGTCACCCAAGTAGCTAAGAAGAAGATGATGCTCACACACTTGGTCGTGCGCCCGGGTCTGGGTGGCAAAGGATCTTGTCAGATGTCCAAGAAGGAATTGGACGACATTCTGAAGTTCGGCACGGAAGATTTATTTAAGGAGGGTGAAGAAGATAGTAAGTGCTTGTTTGTTTGACCATTTGCCTGTCTTTCTTCCACTCGAATAGTCATTGAACCTCGTGATCATCTGCGACAGTCTTCGACGAAGAATTATTCGAGCTATATCTCCATTTTCCATCAAGACTCGTGGAGTACAGCTGTACAGTTTGGTGCGTTTTGCCGATGGTGCTGCAATCCCACGTTCCACCATTTATTCACTTCTTTTTCATGTCCCGTATGTTGACCTGTCCGTATATCTGTTTGTAACATTTGATCTTATATGTGAACAAAATTCTTATTTTTCAGAAGAAGATGAGCATTGCATCGTCTATGACGATGCAGCCATCGATCGTCTGTTGGATCGTAGCCAGCAAGGTTTGGAAGAGAAGGCAATCGAAATGAACGATTATTTGACCTCATTCAAGGTAGCTCACTATGAGAAGAAAGGAGTCATGGAAGAAGACGAGGAGGAGTCAGACGAGGAGGATGAAAACCGTGAGGTTAGTCTTTATTCTTCGCCTTCTGGAGGCGGTTCGTCAGTGTTCAAGTTACTCACGATTACATTCGTGGCGTTTCACTTGTTTTTCGCGCTACTCTTCACAGGTCATCAAGCAAGAACTAGATCCAGCTGATCCGACATATTGGGAGAAATTACTACGCCATCACTTTGAACAAGCTCAAGAAGATCAATCTCGCGTGTTAGGCAAAGGCAAACGAGTCCGAAAGCAGGTCAACTATTCGACAACTCAAGAAGAAGAGGAAGAGTGGAATCAAGCAATGAGCGATCATGATAGTGACTTCTCGAACAAGGTATGCTTGTGTTTCGCTCTACGTTTCGTCTGACCTGCAATGCTGGCCTCTGCTCCGGTTCTCTCTTGCTGTGGTTTTAATTTCCTGTGAATTCATTCCAAAGTGTGCTGGATAATCCTAGAAACAAACTTAGCAGTGATAGGTGTTTGTTAGATTAGCTGAAACAAATATTTTTTGCCAGTGGAAAATGATGTTGGGGATTATCTGAGTTCGTTTGGTCATATGATGCAGGTTTTCCTTCAAAACTAGAAATTCATGCTGCGGCTTGTTTGTAATCATTTGTTCGGTTCATTCGTTCATCGTGATCATCATCGTTCAGCGTTAAACAGCGAAGCGAACCTCATTGACCGCTGCCTTTACTCCACGGGTGTTTCTATAAAAAGAGTGAATATCCAAGGAGAACAGGGAGTTGCTGTGGCCAACACATGGAACACAGTCTGACTGTACAAACGCACTATTTCAATCATTCCGATTCGATAGAAAATGACAGCACGATCGCCACTGTTCACGGTTCACTGCCATATCCTTCAGTGTCTCGAGCCAACTAGTTGACGAGTCTTTCGGACCCCAACCACGAGGGCGTGAGACACCTACTTTACCTAACTTCGCTGTACATTTTCTCATCCCACGTTGCCACGTCATCTGTTGGCCTCCACATGGCTTCTTCCATTCCTTGGGAGGAACCCGAAACAGGGTACGGTATGGTAGACGAGTGTTCGCCATGCGTAACACGTGACCCAACCAGCGTAGTCTACTAAGCCCCATAGGTTGAAATAAGCTATTCTCAGAATTGGCACCCAGTACTAGATTCCTCACTTAAACGTTACTCACCCGGTCACTCCACCCAATCCTAGCGATACTACGTAGACATCGGTGGTCGAAAACCTCCAAGCGACGAACATCTCCAACTCGCATACCCCATTTCTCGCAACCATACAACAGAGCTGAACGCACCGCAGCACAGTACACACGACCTTTCAACTTCAGTTAAATATCAGGTCGAGACCACAAGTGCTTTAGTCCAGCGTAAGCTTCTCGAGCCTTAAATATACGTGTGTTTACCTCCACTGCCGAACTACCATCGTTGGACACGCAGCTACCAGGGGAGGTGTGAAACGGTCCACAGTCGTTAGCTTCTCTCCATCCAGCAACAAGTTCGGCACTACTGTCGTCGAGTCCAGCAACAGGAGTTTGCACTTTGAAGTTGCAAAGCACATGCCACATCGAGCCAAGGACCTCGATAGTCTGTCTGGTGCACGTTGTTCATGGTCCGATTGTTCGAACAGGCCCACGAAGTCCTCTGCGTAATCTAGATCAAAGCTTCCCTCCACTTCTCAGTTCGCCTCCTACATCCTGGAGATGTTAAGCATCTTCCAACACCTCGTCCCCCCATGATAACGGAATACTTTCCTCGTTCCAAATATCACAAAGAAAGGTGGTAAGTGATTTCATCTGAGCTTCTACATCCCATTTGAAAAGAACTGAGGAAGTTCATTGGGACCAACTGCGTTTATTCTTTTCAGAAGTCGAATATTCGACTCTACTACCACTTCCGTTGGGGGGGTGGGGGTGACAGAGACCTCCCAAGAATTGGCAGCTGCAGAAGTCGCCCAATATATGTTTGCGTTCGGCCGGGTAAACTTATCCTTGAAGTGCTCAGCTCAACGGTCCAGCCTTTGTTGTCTACCATGGATGACCTCTCCATTTCTATCGTACAGGACTTCACTAACCGAGGTTCGCTGCCCGCCGGTGTCACGTATAAGCCTAAACAACCTTTGACTGTTACCTGAAGCGGCCGCTACTTCCATCCCCTCGGCTACCTTAATTCGACGATCCTCACAATCATTCTTAGAGCTTATCGTCATTACTTACATCTCTTTTGTCCCATGAATGTGCTGCCTGGTAGCAGCTGATCGGGGGCGACGAGAGGGTACTCGTTAAGAGCAACGAAACCGGATCAACTGAAGGCTTAGTTCACGTGGTCCTAGATTTTACATTTTGATTTTAGATAAATTTTTATAGCTCCTGCTCATTTTGATCATGTTCGTGAATTCCACTGGGTCACCAATCTAGCTGACACAGACGAATATCATTCCTTGTTATCCACTTCGCAAGTTCTCTCAATCTGCGACTGTTGGTGTGAGAGTCTCTTGAGCATCCACTTTTCAACTCAAGCGGCGAATAAGAACCTCATCATTACCAGTAACGAAGTTCGGTACTGTTGATCTTTTTGATATCGACACTTCAAATTCCATCAGCGTGGCAATTGCTTCCTGCTGGCAGTGTTGCGATTGCATGTGTTTGGAGGCATACAGTCTGCACTTTGCGCAACATATGCCAAATGTAGTAAGAAGTGGTTTTCTGCCTCCTGACTATGGTATCAACTTACCTCCTTAGCCAGTTGCTGAAGATTGCTGCATTCCCTGTTTTACTATGCCAATTTGATTATTGCTTAAGTAGTCCAAAGATGCGGTTTTGATTTTTTTTGTTTCGGAAATATCAAACAGACCGGAATCGTTTGTTATATTCTTTCCATGTATTGCTCAGCTTATTCCCGTGAGACTATTTTACTCCCTTTCTTTAAGTTCGCTCCTATGGATTTACTATAGCAACAGCATACTGAACTGCTTTTTCCATTTCATATGCAGGATGAAGATGATGAAGAATATGATGAACGTTCCGGAGCCGGTGGAGGCGATCTTCCTGTCACTGGGCGTCGTACTCGACGAGAGCGTGAGGGTCGTATGCCTCCAGTCTTGTCACGTGTTAACGGACAGCTGGAAGTATTGGGCTTCAACTCTCGACAACGTCGTTCGTTCCTGAACGCCATTATGCGGTGGGTGTAAATTTTTCCCCGTATCTCTATCATTTTTCGGCACAAGGGATTCACCGAATTAAGCCATTGCCCCAGGTACGATTGCGGATCTGGGATCCATTCGTTAACCGTGGAAATTCTCACTGCATCAAGAGGAATTGGAAATCCTATTTCCGAAGTAAATTAGACCAAGTGCCTCACTTAGTGGACATGTTTTGTATGAAGAAATTCAACTTTTTGTAGTGCTTTGAACCGTATTCTGCATTTAGCTACAGCTAGCGGTAGTTGGTATGTTTTGTGGTTTTCCTGATGTTCTCTCACATTACCTTAGGTTGATTTAATTTGCTCATCTACTTTCAGTTACGGACTTCCCCCTAGCGACCAACCATGGAACGTTCGTGAGTTGCGTTGTAAACCGGACCGTGTTATGCGGGCTTACACTAGTTTGTTCATGCGCCATATGTGTGAGCCTGATACAGACAATTCCGACACTTTCAGTGATGGGGTTCCACGTGAAGGCTTGTCTCCGCAACACGTGCTAAGCCGCATCGGAATTATGGCATTAGTTCGTCGAAAGGTCCGTTTCCCATCTATTTACGTGCTTATTCATGACACTACTTGGCTTTTTCGTTACACTAATCATGTTCCCTCTATGCAACTTTTTAGAGCGCGTTTAGTGTGCCGGTCAGCATTGTCTAGTTTAGTTTTTAAGACAGCCTGGGCTTGTGTATTTCTTGGGGGCCTTCCTGAATATCGTTTCGATGAATGTGTTCATGTTTACACATAAGTGCGACCAACTGTCATCCCAGTAGCTTATTGAACGTATAGTGAAAAGAATGCTATAACGGCATAGGCAGTTCAACACACTTTAGACGGCTTGGAGATTGAAGTCTCTAGGTACGGTATGTGCTTTCCACCTTCAAAATGCAAGGTACTTCTTCAAGTCTGGCAGGAGCCTGTGCCTCCACTCACCCTTTGTGGCGATCTGTTAGAAGTTGTCAATGGCTTCAAGTACCTCGGGAACCTGAACACACCCGGCGGAGATGTTGTGGAGGAGGTCTCATCACGAATTGTAAAAGCCAGAGCAGCTTTCGTAAACTTGCGGCACTTTTGGCGCTGCCATGACATCCGGTTTTTCCACAAGAAAAGGGTGTACAATGCCGCAGTCTGTAGCGTTCTTTACGGTTGTAAGACCTGGCCTATCCAGGTCGAGGATTCCCGACGACCTTGTGTTTACGACCACCGATGTCTGCGAAGCAATGTCAGAGTCTGGTGTGAGTATCAGAACAATAACGAGATGCTTCGTCGTGTGTTGGGTGTATAAAGTCGTCCTGTACGTTGCCCTCGTTGGCTTAGACACGCATTGCGTATGTTTGTCCATCCTCTGACTTTTCGTGCACTTTTCGCACTTGCCGGGCAAGGATGGAAGAAGTAACGTGGCGATCAGGCAATGACTTGGCGTAGAGTTATGAAAAAGTTAGTTTCGGCTTTCGCTTCGGTTGGTGCTTCCACATTCGTGGTTGCGGTACAAGAGTTGAGGATTATTGCTGGTTGGAGAAGCTGAGAGATATGACTCAGAACCGAATTGAGTGTCGCGAATGGTGTGGCCTCTTTGTAAAACTTATACTCTTTAAAAGCAATCCGAAGCAACCAGAAAATCACATGTATGGTGAAAACACAAAATAACAATTGGTTTGTTCTAGTCTTGTTATGGTCGACGACCATTCCAAGGTTTTTGGTGCCGCAGATTTCATTTCTGCTACTAACTTTCCAAAAGAATCTATCCTTTTCTTAATATTTCGAAATCGACGTTATTTTAAATATTGCGCGGTTGAATATTTTTATATGTCCGCGAAAAGATTCATAAAAGCCCGTTCTGTGATTGGCTAGTCCAAACATCGATCAAGGCCACCCAACAAAACTATATAAACGATAGAGCTCACGTGAGTTCTGATTTGTGTTGGTGGGTCACCAATAAACGCGCGGCAGTACTCTGTGTTCGTCTTCTCTCTTCCGCTAGCGGGCTGGGCTAGCTGTTCGTATTTCGCGCCGCTTCTTGTTCCGTGTGGCTGCTCATTCAAGGGAGCAGCAGATCTGTCCCATTCGTTGTGTGACTACGGGCCTTGAGTCTTGAGCCCGAACTTTTTGTGTCTCCAACCTCTGTGTGTGTGTTCGTGTCCTACTAGACTGCAGGCTGTGCTCCTGGGATATCGTGCACTGCGAGTACTTGTGTCTTGTGCTTCAGTGTGTGCATAGACCAACTAAACTCGGCAACACAACAGGTCTATAATTCTTGTCCCATTTCTGCATTTCCATTCACATGTTGTTACGCTGGGATGATGCTTGTTTTAAAATATATATATATATATATTCAATCACATTCACTTTTGACAACGAGTCCTTGTTTAGATCGAAACATCACAGTAAACGTTATAACTCAGTGTGCGCCTGCTCACCTCTAAAATATGTCATCATCATTATATATATATATTTATATATATATATATATAGAGAGAGGGAGTGAGTGAGTGAGTGAGTAAAAGTCCCCTCACAGTTTTTGACATATGATCTGTCTGGTAATGGTATGTTGAATATTCGCTTACAGGTTCGAGAGTTCGAAAGTATCAATGGTCATTTCAGCATGCCGGAAGCAGAACCTAAACCTGACCAAATCAATGGTGAGGCCGCTGGAGAAACGGAGAAAACAGCTGAGCCAGGAGAGGCCGATTCTCTTAATGCTGTAAAGTCTAGCGACAACATCGTTTCCACGGATGCTACTGATCGTGTCAGGCCAAGCGGTTCTGGTGATGATTATATCTCTGCTGATGACGCATCAAAGGCCAGTGATAAAACCGATCCTATGGAACTTGATGAACAAAAGACCGCCAAATGTATAAATTCGGCAACAGCTGAAAATCCCTTGAAATCTTCCGAGTCTACTTTGAAGGTAATGCGTGCTAATTCGAATGAGATTCATATATTTGTTCTTAGTAATACGTGGTGACTAATGACTTATTATTCAGTCGTTCAGTTCTGCGTCACTTTCTATTCGTAACTTCCTGTTGTTCGTTCTCGCACGGGATTCAGAAATTCTTTCTAGGCTAAAACTGCCGCTTTCTCTGGTGAGAAATTCGGTGTTTTTATGACTAAACAACGTTCGATTTCACTTGAGCGAATTGTTATGTCGTCGCGATGCAAAGGGATTCATTTTTCCCTCGGCTCTACTTAGGATTGGATTATTTTTTGTTCCACGACAAGAAACAAAAATCACAAAAGTTTGGATAAAGTGTAACTGGACTCCCATTTAGTCGTACCTTACATGAAGTCTTATGTTTTTGCTATCTCGCATGGGGCCTATGATCTCTGTTATCACAGCATACTGCTTCTGCGCCACCGAATTCACCACTAATAACTTTCCTTTAAGTTATCTGGTTAACAGCACTGATCCTTTGAGGCTTGGGAGATCGAAGTAATTTAGGCTAATGCTTACGCCAACGTTTCATATGTCTAGATCAAGTCATTATCCGTCACTTCAAACTATATCCAGCGGGCACACTATAGTCGGTGCCCAAAATACGTCCAAGACAACGAAGCAGTAGAGTTTCGCAGTCGCAAAGTAAAGCTTTGTACCCCATAGCATTGATAGCTCGTTCCTTAAAAGGGCAAGGACTCTGGCCACGCCTTCATCATCAACACCGTTCGGCGTTAGACGTTTAGGCAAACCTCGCTGACCACTGCCTTTACTCCATGGTTACACGTGTTTTTATAAAAAGAGCCAATATCCAAGGAGAACAGGGAGTGAACAAACACAGGCGAAAAAAAGGCAAGATTTCGGTAACGATGATCGGATGATGCGTTAAACTTAGTGACGAAGTCATGGCAATTATTTTACCATAGGAATCTTAATCTCCAACACTGCGCTACTTTCGGCACTAAGCTTTCGCTAAAGGCCCTCTCTTACTGGTTACGTCACGCCTACATAGACCCTTGCAGTCCTTCCGTAGGAGAGAGAATTTGAACATACGTTCAAACCGGTATAATGTGGGGCCTCCCAAATTCACACGGTCTCAAAACGCAACAGTGACGGACAACCGTATGGTGATTATCGTGAACTTAATAACGCAACTGTACCTGGTCTCACTCGCGATTTCTACAACATCTTGTGAGCCCAAAGGATTCCCTCGGAGCTTGGTCTGATACGGGCATGTTGCTCCATCGTAGTGGAAACGGAGAATATTCCCCAAACCCCTCACAGCACTGTCTGGTCCCTATGAATTCCTTCGAATGCCTTTGACCTGCTAAAATAAGCTTAGCTTTCTCAGTTCTATGAACCAAGTGCTTCTGAGTCTTGATTTTGCTTAGGTTTATATTTGTGACGTCCTAATTGCCAGTACAGAAGAACACAGCCATTTGCGCCTTGGGGGTAGAGATCATAAGTGCGAGGATTAAAAATGGCTTACGATCCCGCGAACCTGGGCTGATAATAGGAACGAAACAGCCTAACCAGAAACTCGGATAACAAACAGACTGAGGCGCTGCTAATGGTTTTGTGTCAAAATTAATACCTTACTGCCGAAAGAATTTTGCCGCGAAATTTCAGGGTCAAGTAACACCCTCTATCAGCTGAATAGACGGCTGAAAGGGCTTGGACCATGACGAGTGGCGAAAATGGGACGCCACTTAGGGCGTTGGTCCAATGTTCAACGAGCCAAATCAAAATAAGAAAATAGCAGAGTGAGCGAAAAAGTCCATAAGTTTTGTTGTAGGATAAATGCGCAAATAGAGTGGAAATGATAGAGCCACCAGCGTGGCAAAAAAAAGAAAATTCACAAAATGAACGGTCGCCTGTTGTAACTGGTTCATGAGAACAGACAACGAGCCGAAGTTCGGGGTGGGTGGTATAATGTTACAAGTTTGGGCACTGGTACAAGCGTGTATGTTGTTGGGTTGTTAGAGATGAGTGAATTTATCCTATGAAATGGCATGAAACCACAATGATACGGTTCTACTGCCCTTTATCCGAAGTGCTCTCCTTTTTATTCTCGTCTGCCGATTTTTGCCTGGGGACGAACTTGGCCACCACCTCAACTGCGAGTTAATTGAGACAGCAAACCTGTATGACCAATCTGCAAGCTGTGATACGGCGAGGCCGAGGAAAATGATTGACTCACCGTTAAGTAGTCCTGTTTCATATCGCCCATCTAAATCTCCATAGTGCAATACTTGAGGAGAAACAACGTTAATATGGTAATAAAATTCGGACACGGAATTTAAAGTGGAAGAAGCGCAATATTTTTAAAAAACCGACCAATTGAAAGAGAACAAATTGCACTAGCAAGCAAGCACAATAGGAATCCTTGAAAGTGCTGATTTTTCATTTTTGGCATCCAGTCCGTAGCTTCGCGACCCCTTGGTCGCATGTTTTGTGTTTTTTAAGCTGTATCTGTCGATGGATCTATATATTTTCTTTATCCAAAACAGTTAGGCCCGAATTTACACACGCTACCTGCGCATACCCTCAATTAATAATATCAATAGGCTTAGGGATGGAAACAACAAGTTAACCTGAAATAATCGAACGAGGCGCAAAATATAAAAAAACCACATAAAGAAAGTGGAAATACTCGCCGCAGATGAATCATCAACGTATAATACATCGTCGATCTAACAACCAAGCCCCCGCTCACACTATACTTTTATCACACTCACCCTACAAATCTAATACTAGCTGTCAATGGCGTAAATTGCAGATGAGGTACAAAATCCTCATTAAAACGACAAGTACACTCCTTTAACCAAAAGCTCACTAACTGGTTGTCTTGTAAATGCCAACAGATACTTCCTTGCTAACAAACGGAACCAGGAGCCTTGTTCCCGGCCTAACGCTCCTCGTTCAACTCATTTCTGCTCTGTCCAGTAGCCACACACCACACCACATTTCAAAAAAGCGCCCTATAGACTTTTGAACGATTCAGATTCTGGATCAGATGCTTATCCCCATTTCACACGTCTTCCAGTTGCTCTTCTGATGATGAGTGCTTGTTTCTAGAAGCTTTTAAAGCTCCTATCATTGAACATCTATCCCTCTTCAGCTCCTCATATCCTGTTATTCGGCTGTGTCCTGTTTTCGTCATTGTTGGAACGGCCTCGTTGACAAATATCGAAACTACAGTCCATGTGAATATTCCTTACATAAAACGGAAACCGAATAGACTGGATTCGTTAAAACTTTTCTCACTAAAAACCCAGCTAGTGAATAAAAATCCGTCACTGGCCAAAAAAATGAACATACAAAACAACGCCCTTATAACGAAGCTACGGATGTCGCAGACAGATTACTAACCTCTTTGGTCATCCTGAAACCGGTAAATCCAGTTAAGTCAGGTTATCGTCTACAGTACTCCATCTCCGACATAATTCCCTCCAACATGAATGGAAAGATACTCCGTTTGATTAATATAACACCTACACCTACATCAAGCTCGCTGTTCTCCAAATCGTGTAGGGTGAAAAGAAACCCGACCGAAGGGCATCGGAAAGCTAAGCCTGAATGTTCGAATAACTATTTCATATCCATAGCAATTGAACCCAGCAGCATCTCAATGTTACGTAAAGATGCGCGAGGAACGTACGCAAAAGATCAAAAAATTTCCTACAACCGATAATTTAAACCCCAGCAACGAACTTGATGACCCATAAGCACCAACCTGATACGTATAGTTAACACTTCGCATGTTAATAGCGCAGCTTCGCCTAATCGGTTTCTTGAAAATCTCTCCATAAATATATATATATACTATTAATATACGAGTCCCTAGTTTGGAATCGAAAAGTCACGCCTATAAACGCATTAACTCCAGTTACGAGCTCTTCAACCTCTATATTAAAAATATATGTTATACCCCATATTTAATCCGTTATATTACCATGTTCCATGCCATAGAATACCAAGGTTTTATAGGTTCGCAATGCTAAACCCCAGCAATGGATTGGTTGGCCAATCACTACGACTTCACTACAACCGATGAATCAGGTCTGCCTATGATTGAACAGCGAGTGATTTCGACAAACACCCCGTAGATGCCAATCAATTATAGGCCGACGAATCATGCTGCATCCGATGTCATCAATGTATGTTACTAAAAACAATATTAATAAAGGCCTGAATTACGACAACCTCACCTGCCCAGCGAGCAGTCTTCATGCAGGACATCAACAGCCCAGTCACTCTCCAATAAGTCGTGCCGACGTGCCAATTTCTGGCTCCCAACTCTCTCTCACTAGCGGCGTCTTCTTGTTCATTCAAACAAATGAGTTAAAGAAGTTCAGTGAAAGCCTACCCGTCCGTATATTGAACATGAAAGCCCGGTTCGGTGTCCTGAGAAGAACCTCCTACCGATTGTCCGCATTGACGTGAAATCTCGGTTTCACTAATTGCTAACGGTGTTTTAACAATACCAACCATTCATCCGGGTGACAAGCCTGAAGGGACTAAAGCGCGGTGATAAGAACGCGGGGGATTTTACAAACGCTGCCTGAAGATACTAACTGATGAAGTCACTCACAAGAACCTCTCCTAAACGAAAAAGTGAACCAGAAGCTATAATTTCAGAAGAAAACAAAAAGCATTTCCCCCAACTTTGTGTGAGAAAAAAGTGAGCTCTTACTCGTGACATCAACTTGCGAGAAAATCGACAATAGTATACCTCGAATCAACAACATCGCGGCAAACAGGGCACATCCTCGGTTTGCCGAGCACCTCTCATGCTCAATCACTATATGTACAACCTCATGAATATCACACTGCTGATTTTCAGAATAAAGAAAGATCCAAAGCCAAAATGATAAAACATAAGACAGCCTAGAAAGATAAACCCTCATGTTAAAGGGTAAAAACGGAGCTTCTAATTGTGAACTAGTCCATCATCACAGTATGTCCCGAAAACATTTAAAGGTCTAGAAAAACGGCTGCACAACTAGATCCAGCCTAACATACAGCAGAGCTTAACTGCAACCACATATATATGACAGCCGCCATGAATAGACAGCGACACTCTGAGAACAAGATAGAGTTAACCCGGTAACACTCCACTATCAGCTCAACAAGCTACCCTAGATTCTTACCAAACAAACGGTGGACAGTCCCCAGCGGGAATGATCGTTGAACACCAGAACACATACATTTCCACGATTCTTACGGTTATAAAAACATTAACTCTCGAAACGAGCAATAGTTTTGTAGGCGATCACACTGTTGAGCTAAAGAGTATCCTCCGACCAACTCACTTGAAGAATTGCCAAACATCCGGGGCTTCATCCTTGAAAGCAAAACTATCTAGTGACAAGTTGGGCTGTTATTGACACCAGCCACGGAAAACGGAGGCATTCGTTTATATAGTGTTAATTCTCACACAAGACATTATAATCGGTATTTCCTTCTCCACCGTGATGTATAATCATAGTTCACTCTCAGAGATGATGTCCGACCGAAAAGTAATTCCCAGAGACCAAGTGGTTCGCGCGCACACACTATTGTTGATGTACATTTGTCCCTTTACGGCCCACTATCTCTAATCTACAATCTCGCGGAGATAACAATCGCCAATAAACGTAAACTCCGACACGTGATCACAAAATCGGATCCCTCCTCCAGCCTACTTTTCCGCATTCAACCCGGTCGTTAATTCGAAATGCTGTCAGTGAAGGCAACTGCGTCTTAAGTCCTAGCGGAATTGTTTCCCATTAACTCACTTCTAGTAACTCACAATTTGCGAAAACACCACGTAACTCTCCCCTTTCCCGACATAGGTATCTAGTATAACAACTCAATTTGTACTCTCCCGCCAACGAAGAAGGTCAACACGATAAAATCGGCCAAAAACACACACACGATCAGCCAACAGATTCTCTCCCCCCAACATATCCCCGACTCAAAAATACACGTATGTTTCACATTTTAACAATTAAACAACATTGAGTTGGATAGTCTAAGCCCTACCGCAGCACCTCCACCATTCATTTTTCAACATTCTTCACCGCCCCAAGCATCGAAAGATCAACTAACCGCGTCTGCAAAGCAAACACCTCATAACGTCCCATGAGATCGTTGCGCTCTTTCTTTAAAAGAGGTCTAAGGTATTCTGGCGACCCATACCTCCCACCCCCACGGCCGCCTCACACCCGCACTCGCTCGATAGTTGCGTGTTCCTCACTCCCTCTGCCTCCTACAGCCACCCAATCCCAGCAATACAATCATCTCCGAAAATAATCGAAGTCCAGTACACCTCAATCGTTAAGTCTCCTTCAGTGTGCTGTAACCATTTACCTCTACTCTACTTGGATTGGGTTAGGTTGTTACACTATCTGCCACTTCCATTATGGTATCCTTACCCGCACCTTATCTACATAGCATCGGATCTGTAGTCGCCTTCATATCATTCGCGACTAGCCTGATGCAGTAGGAAATCGCTGACTCAATGGAAATAAGCTCAAAATGTTGATATGCAAAAAGGCTGGTTTCACTCTTTCAAATTTGTAACCTAGAGAAACGAGGCATAAGCTTTCTCCACGCATACTAGTGCATATCCCACAGCCTTCATCCACAACCACCCGTTTCTATTTATTAACTGCAAGCACGCTGAGCCGCATCTCTCTCAACACATCCCCTCCTAATCTTTTATTCCAAGTTCATCAGCTCTCCTTCTTCTCACTCCACGTGTAGCTGAGGGTATGAATTCTCCACCCCCTATCCAACTCCCCGCACTTGCTTCTGTATACAAATCAGGTAAGGTAATCCGCTTAATGGATGGCCGGATATGGACCACAGAACAACCTAACCCATCTCTCAACCCACCTTACGATTGCCTTGACTCATCTAATCAGACATTCGAACACTCTACACGTTTACATTCCGAAGAGGATTAGTCGACAGACGTAATCATTCACAATGGCTTTGCTATTACTATCGTTTATAGTGGTTTCTGAATAGGTACACCTACACCACCAACTCATCCCCGGATCTCTAAACCTACCCACCTGACCATTCCATTTCCAGGCGTCGTCATTTGTGCAGGTCAAAAGCAGATGACGTGGCCCACCCCCTGCTTCGGCCATCCAGGAACACTACCTCACACCCGCCAACGCCTCACTGGTTAAGTCAGCATTTCCTAGGACGTCTCTCCGTGGCCTTTTTTCACACAACACCCCCGCTCAACCCTCACTTTGGCGTCGAGACACTGAGAGGTAGTTATGGCAAGCTGAACCGTGAAACATGTGATTCGGCCTTGTCATTTTCTATCGAAATCGGAATGATTGAAATAGTGCGTTTTGTACAGTCAGACTGGTTGTTCCATGTGTGCCACAGCAAACGTCTTACCCTTTTCGTCCGCCCTGTGTATGTCCCTCTCTGTTTCTCCTTGATATTCCCTCTCTTTTATAGAAACACTTTACCCGTGAGTAAAGGCAGCGTCAATGCCGGTCGCTTGCTGCTTTTAACGCTGAACGATGATGACCAGTCCAACATTACGGAGATAACTCAAAAAAGGTTATTTTACGTGTTTGCCTTTTCATTTGCAATCCGAAAATTCCAATGGACTTCACATTGACTCTATCGCTTACGTGGTTATTAGCAAAACGCTCCTTATCTGTAGCACAGTGCGTCATCAATCTAGCGTTTACAGTGAACAGGCAGTCTGATTCTTTATTCTAATTGGTTGTCTTCAGGTTTCTTCAGTGTTGAATTTATAAGTAGCCACATCCTTTCCCAGTATAGCTTCCGACTGAAGATGATATGAACAGCTTGCTTTTGATCCAGAAGCATACTTTTAGTTGGGTTTATCAAGGAACGAGAGGTTTGTGCATTCGAAGTAGAGTTCGATGAACCAGCATTAGACCATAAGCTGCAATAAAAATAAGTGCCCGAATCTAATTTAGCTAGGCTGCAAGGGCTAAGCTTGTGCGCATTCCGAATACGAACATTCTCCGTCATGAAGGCGTTGTTCAACGAGCAAAAAACGGAACATTTTAATGCCACTATCGATCTTGAAAATTGAAAAGGCGATTGCGAAATACACCCAAAAGTCTACTTGCGATCCTGCTTATACCGTTTTCCCTACTTTAGTAGAAAGAAAAAACCTAAAGCACCTCGAAAAGGCGTCACCGCACCACTTCACCTTCTTTCCTCGAAAACCAGCTTCTTACACGCACTTCCATATCAAACAGTCCCCGAGATAC
>LUCM01004693.1:46102-66762 GCA_008360955.1 Fasciolopsis buskii | reverse complement strand
CCGCCTGTGTAGGTTCACTCCCTGTTCCTCTTGGATATTCACTCTTTTTTATAGAGACGTGTAATTCTGGGAAAAAGGCAGCGGTCATTGAGGCTCGCCTTGCTGTTTAACGCTGAAGGATGTTGATGATGAAGCCAGTTTATTCTGACCGGCAGCGATCAGATTGAAGGAAGACTCGTGCCGAGATGTTGACACAACGAAAGGTTACGCATAAATCCATGGTGTGTTAGAGATAGTATACTTTCCATTCACTATGTATATTCACTTTTCTTACAAGAACGTACAGCAATGTGAGAAAGGCAGCGGGCAGCCCGGGCTAGCCCTACTGTATAGCGCCGAGTGATGATGATGACGACGATAATTAGAGATGGAGCGTACTGTTGCCAAGGTAAATTCTCGTAATTTCGGGACCCCGAGCACTTCTCATCCAAGGGAAGGAACCATTGGTTGTGGGCATAATTAGAAATGACTTACGAAGTGAATGGGTTAACCATTGAGGCAGCAGCCTAATGTCAACAGCGTGGAAGCTATCGGAATCTGTCATCCTCCTCTGGTTGTGTAACATATGTGAAAGACAAACTCGCAAAGAGAATGCTGAGTTTTGCGCCGGTCGTGCATGCGTCGATCAAATCTTCAGTTTCTGACAGCTGCTAATGCACTATTATACACTATACAAACGAACGATGGATTCTCAGACATTTGTGCAGCCTCTGATTTGGTCGATAGGAATGCACCTTGGAACTGCTTGGTGAAAAAGGGAGTATTTGAGAAATACGTATCAGTCTTCAAGGAATTGTACCCTTTACCTCACGTCGAGTTAGAGCTTATGACTAGCCTTCATCCCACTTTATTATGTCTAGGGCTGTCCAGCATCCAAATTTAATTTCAGCCTAGCCATATAGGATGATCTATAAAACCTTTTATTTCCAATTCCTCTTAAGAAACAGTTTTCGAATTGGAGTATGCCGACGATATAGCCTTGATGAGTAACAATGCACAAGCAATTCAACACGCGTTGGACCACTTGGAGGTTAAGGCATCCGGATACGCCACGCAGTTTACATCTTCAAAGTTCAAGGTATTTCAGCAGCAGCTCGCGACTACGACCACTACTTCCGGTGACTATTTTGAAATGATCAAGTACTATAGGAGCTTGACTACAGCTAGCGAACATGTTGAGGAAGGCATCACATCAAGACAGTTTTCGCGAACCTGCGGTGCTTGCGGCGTTGCTATGACATCCGGCTTTTTCTCAGGGGCAGGGTGCATAATACCACAGTGAGTAGAGTTCACCTTCACGGCTGTCAGAGGTGGCTTCTATGCGTTGAAGCTGGTCCGCAGCTTTCTGTATTTAACCATTAGTGTTTCCGAGGCATTGTACGGATCTGGTGGGAACATCAAGCGAGCAATGATGAGGTGTGTCGTCATGCTGGGCGAGGACAGTCGTGGTCTAATAGGTTTACATCGCATTTGATGGCTTGGGTAAGTATTGCACATATCTGCCCTTTGTTTACCTTTCCGTGTTTTTGCAAGTGCGGGGAGAAGCGACATGGTGGTCAGGCTATGAATTGGCGTAGAAGTTAGTTTTGGTTTTGGCACCGACTAATGTTCACTGCCTTCCTGGTTGAAGCCTCAGGTCATAGACGCTGAGAGATATGACGCAGAATCGAAGTCATTGGCTCTTTCGTTGACCACCACTTTCCTAAAAACGACTAAAATAAAACACAAAACATACATGTCAAAAACATGAAGAAATTTTTCATTTTACTTATTCTCATTCAAACATATATATATATATATATATATATATATATATATATATATTCTTGAACACATCAACCTCTCAAATGTGCGTTGTTCGACCATTTGGCAGTCAAAATAGTTTGAAAAGAATCGTCAAGTTAGAATGGGAACTAAGAAGAAAATGAGTCAGTCGTTATTTTCCCAGACAACACTCAGCAGCAAAAAACTTAATGAACAGAAACAGACACGCATGGATTTCCGTGTATGGGGGACGAGAGTAGAGGATGAATCGAATTATGGGAGGCGTGAGAATGAACGGCACTGCAAGTCGTGATTAGAGTGAGTTGGAGAATTTCACACACACGCAAACACACACATACAGATACATACGCATGCTTGAGCGCTTACGAACACACCATTTCACAACAAACGAGTCACTCGAACGTGCACAGACTTCAAAAGATGACACTTTAATTGAACGTTATTATCTCGGTTAAATGGGACCAGATAAAAGAGGTCAGAGTTTTCCTTAGGGCTAATCACTATGATAGTCAACGTCATCTCTGATCGTTTTCTGCCCATAGAACTACCTTGTAAAAAGAAGTCGCAGATACGAGCGAAGGACATCGTGTACTATCATGGTCTTTTCTCAAGTGGACATGAGCTTATGGAAGATGACGCATACTCCGGGAACGAGCAGCAAGGCCTGACCTTTTGTTACGTTCACATAGACATATTCGGAGGAATACAGATGAATTATTCTGATAAATTCTGACTGATTTCATTCCAGAACAGAGAAGCCGTACGTGCACAGAGTATATGAGAGTCAGTCTCTGACAATTTACCGGCCCTTCTATCGATGGGCGGATCTTAACAAAGATAACGACTCGTGCTTAGTGACGATAACAATGTAAATCATTTTTCTTCGACGTGTTCCTATTTAAATACTACTCCTAAAAGACTAAAAAACTGGTGAAAATGATAATCAATGTGAACTAGTATTGATCCAGGAACTAACAATCACGTGTTGAACTAGGGTCATACGACTCATGTGCACACATGAAGATGATCGGGCAGATAAACATCAAGTATGCACACCGGGTAAGCGACAATAATCGCGAAACTGGCCGTGTACTCTTTAGGAGCCCTTAGTTACCCGTCTACGTACGATTAGGTATTAGGAAATCTATTGCGTCTAACGACTGACGGGATGGAACTCATAAAACATGCTACAGTATTCACCAACACTAAGAAGCAAATGCCGGTTCAAAATGGTGCCCCTCTATTTTCCGCTTTTACAGAGACCAAGAAGACAATTGTTGATATTACCATCAACAATAAAAAGTGAACCCAAAGCGGACGAAACGTTGGACGACTGGATGCTAGTCCAAATTAAAGACAATACGCGGGACTCTATCACAAGTTTTATTTGATCCCGTGAACTTCCGATTCAAAGATGACCGAAAAAGTACATTGTCGTCCAAGAGGCGGGTTTGGACAAGAATTGGTATGGATAGGTTCCACAGTCAGTGATGCCCAGAAGATACGAACTCGTCCTTTGGATTTGAAACTTTCTACCCATTGCTTCTGATTCATCTGCTATTTTTTGGTCGCTTTGTTCTCCAAAAGGCGGTGCTGCGAGGTGGCAACCAAAACACGTTCATACATGCGTGAGATTGTTGCTTTTAAGAAATCAAATGAACGTGGACCGCTTTGACTTTCAAAGCTTGTAAGTAGCGAACACAGCAAACTAGGAGTGGACAATTCAAGCGTTTGTAAAATAGTCAGCAAGTGGCATTACATACCTGCTCTAAGGTTATGATACAAATACCAAAACGAACGGGGAGAGCTGCCAAACTTAACAGTGCCGACCAATTTAGTGTGAAAACAGGCAATATGGATCGTATGGGATTAGACTGATAGAACGTCGAACGTCGAATATGGCTGGTGAATCTGAAATCCCAAGATGCCATCGCGATAAAATTGATGCTGACACTACCGGTTTGGATTATGGCTACTACCGCCCTTATTATTTTATCGAAAGCCCGCAGTTAATCCCATGTGCCCAGGTGATTTACTAAGAGTGACAGAATAAATAAACGGGAACGTACCGCCCTTCTAAGGCGTCAAATCATGCAACAAAATTGCATGCCAGATGCAGCACGCGAGGTCAAATTGGAAACTGACCATCTTCAGGGGTACATGACGCGGGTGGGGTTGAAGTGAAACGATATAACCTATAGTGAACGGCGTTTGTTACCCCTTAGAATGGTGTGTTTTGCAGCGGCAGTAGAAGCGAGATGTGAAAAGTGTGGAACGTGGTGCGGGCGTGCGACACATAGTGGAAGCGAGGGGAAGCATAGAGCACCAGATCTGAGTGAGCCAACTCAGTATAGCCATGGACTAGGAAAACAGTACATTAGAATCACGAAAGAGACGGACAAAGAGGTTGGCATGACGGGTAGACTCATTCTCAACGGGTGCTAAATGAGGTCAACGAATGACCATGCACTGGAAGGATACCGGGGAGAGGATGTAAACAAAAGGTAACATTTGGCTTCTGTAGTTCAGGCAAACGTTGTTTTACCTCAAGCAAATGCAGTCGCACAGGCAGAGAAGGAGTCGTGTGCCGAATGAAAGGAATAAAAGATCTAATCTTTTTCCAACATTGGAAAACAGGTAAACAATAGGAAGAGAATAGAACGTGTGTGAATAAGGACTACAAAACAGTGACCGATGAAGTGGGTAAAAAGAGGCAACACATCCGCAAGCATACAGGAGCTAACGGATGTGCTTTTATTCACCTACATTACCGTACCAGAAGGACTTACTCACATGTAAACATAGTGGTATTATTTTAACGATGATTAAAATGCTTTTTGCCATCGGAGGTGGGAACGCAACACTGAGCGAAAGCATTTTGCAATTCGCATTAAGAAATTTTAGCTTCTAAAACTTCGTACAGATGACTCACGTTGAGGACGCATTCTCAGCTCAGTTGCTTTCATCAGCAAGGATCGACTTAAAGAGCCGCAAAAGTGGTTGTCTAAAAAATATCAAAATTATCCTGAATGATGTTACACCTACTTGGACTTACCATTTGGCCGGTTTGTTAAAATCTCGTTCAATGCAGGTCTGACACGTGATCCATCTTACCTGGGCACGTCTGCGCGCGCGCAGCGTAAGTTACAGTGACTGACTGTGCAATGAACTAAATTTTATGAGTAGACATACGCTTGCCAGATGTCGTTAAAGGAAACAAGTAGCTACCCATCTTCGAATATCTTTATTATTCAATAAATATACATTGCTTAGCGTTAGGTTTGTTCGGCTCCAATCAAAAGGCACCCTAAACAGTGGCGTACTGGGAGAAAGAACAAACTTTATGAAATAAGTGATCTTACTAAGAATTAGTTATAACCTATGGTCAATACTAAGTTTTTTTCATAATTATTTCATGGCATTTGCATCTCCTAACAAAACTTCACTTGCTATGTTCGAATCGATTTATCATAACAACCAAAGTCACGCCTGTTCAAATCCCCATGGCGCAGTACAGAGCCGATTTTTGAAACCAGGGAACTGAAAATAAACTTCTGGAATTTTGCGCTGTTCTTAACTATTCCAAACACGTTAGAAACCATAAAACAGTTACTGAAGGAAACTTAGAATGCACCACAACCGGCGACTAGTATATTCATATATATATATATATACGCATACAAATGTCTTTGCTTATCTGGAGCGATGACGGCGAAAGAATGGGAATTTACTGCAGCAGATTTAAGAACAGACCCTTGAATGCTTGGAGAATAAAATCATTGGCGTACAACGCAACTGATACTTTGTTGGACCGAAATCTTTTTTTTATTACATGCCTGAACCATGAGTACAGTGGAAGATACATGCCCCATAGACACTAGAGCCCACCCGTCATAACGGGGATGGGGGACACCGGAAACCTTGACCTTGAAACTTGGAATGGGATAGAATTGCATAAGCTCACACTTGATTTATCATTACGCTTGCGTTGATAAGTGAATATAATGTCGACCCGAATTAGTCGTCCAGATAAATGTCGTAGACTCGCCATCAAAAACTATTAGTGCTCAGCGAAGAAATGTGAATCTGACTGTACAATCCAGTAGAGGTGCGAGGTTAGGAAGTGTAATTTTACTTTCAGACAAGATAACCGGTTTCGTTTGGTCACACTTCATCTAACCTGGTAAGGAACTTGAACAATGAATGATTGACTTTTGCAGATGATATGATTTTACGTTAGGATTGATTTGTCTCAAATTCATCTGACCCTCATGTCAACTGACTAGGTGATTTATTGATAACAGCGAGCAAACTCAAGGAACCCGGATTGTGTAAGCACTGAAATCTGAATCCATTGCTGAGATGATCGAAAGAATCAACTGACCAAATATTAGTCTGTTTAACCTAATCTCCACCAGCTAGTCCGTATCTAACCCTATTTGTTTGGTTTAGCATAGCTCTCCTGTTAACAACTTCATTCTAACTTGTGACATTCACACTCTGGTATTAGTTTTCAGTGGCAGATAATTTATTGTGGTCTGCAAGTGTTTCACTACGCAGCGTCAACAACTAAGTCATCATAAGAAACCAACGGAAGCCTTGTACAGCTGCTTCATCTTTGTTAGGAATTTTTATCAGTGCATATTCACCGTTCAGATAATGGGATGCAAACCCAGAACGAGCCACCGTGTCTTAGCTATAAAGCTAACCGGTAGGCTCTCAATGCAACTATCAGATATCAACATTGCACGAAGTAGCGCACTTATCCGTCATCGAAATTTATAACCTACAGACATCTGATCACTAGATGATCAACCTCTAAGTGATGAGCACCATATCAAAAAAGCATAAAGGACCTCAACTTGACAACCGGATGTCGCGTCGTCAGCCAGTGCTGAGCTATCGATGAAGACTGTGCTCCATCGGTTAGTTGCTGTTATCTGACGAGTTAGATTAGTTGCAACATAAATTCATTTGGAAGCCCGACTGCGCAACTATCCTTTCCTACCATTGATTTTACCATGGCAAAAGTGTAAACCAGGATTGAATAAAAAAAATAGCACATAGGAGCATTCGCCTTTTCACGCAATAACGACTAGGACAACCGTATTAACCAGTCAATAATTAGTAACGCCTCGCATATTGAAGAAAATAAGTCAGCAAGCAGATAGCGGAACATACGATTCAGTGAATATACATCACGGAAAACAGGAAGGATTCACCTGCACGGGAGACCAAGTCGAAGACTGAGCGGAGGCGGCATGCGAATTCTCCAATGCCCAACAGCCCAGGTGCAAAGCGCTGCGGTGAAGCATGTCCAAATAGTCAGCCGGTAAATGGTAGTACCAGAAAAGAAGAAATGTGGCTAACCAAGTCACTAGACCATGCTGCATACACCATAGTGTCTCGTAGACCAATCCGTTCGGCTGTGTGGAAACGAGAGAACCGACCAATTCAAGGAGGAAGGCAACAGTAATCAAATAGGTATATATATATATATATCACAGACAATATGCAAGCCGGGTACGGATAATAATTATAGGAAACCAAACAGTTCATCACGTCATCGTTCTGAAAAAAAGCAAATGAGTGATATTCGACGCGACATACATACGTTGCTCAATCATCATACATGCTAAACATAATAGATCAGTGCGGTTGCTCAAAAACGTAATTACAGAGCCTCTTAATAATGACAACAATCGGAGCATTTGAGAAAATAACATTCTATTATAAGCTTACGGATGGATTCAATGAGTATCTATTAGGTTCCGGAGTAATATCAAACACAATCGGTAACGTGATTTTGAAACTTGGAATGGAGAACCATTTTTAATTTCAGACAATAGCAAGCAGGACGGAAAGGTATACATCGGTATAACAAAAACGAGGCAACGGCAAACATTTGAGCACAGTGTGCAAAGTTAGCAGTTGCTCAGGTGCATAGCAGCTTATAAAAAGACATTATTTTCGTCGCCAGGGTTCGATAGAATATTATTCGTTTTTTTTTGAGCTGCGTACTTTGACTGCAAGCATTTCGCGACCAGACGGAGTGAAATGGCCAGTGCTAAGGTACTGTGCACAGTTTGGTCCATCACAAGGGTCGATTTCGTTTCGTTGCAGGTCCTGCCGAATATGGCATAATGTGGACAGTCTCATTGGTCATCCAGAATTGAATACTCAATTTATTTGACTTGTTCAGTATTTACGTAATAGTTTGTTTATTTGTTAACAGTGTAAGCTGTGTATCAATCGTGAGAGTGGTTGAATTCATACAACTCCCCGCAGAGGCCTCCAACCCTTCTCGTGTGACAGATTTAAAGTGGGACTTTCGAAATATATTGTTTCAAAGTATGGAATTAAGTTTCGTTACAAACATCTTATTTTGAGCCTCCAAATGAGGTGAAAAACTTTCATAGAACATTCAAATCCGTAGTTATGAGGAAGGGGTCCGTACGGACACCTCATCCTCCTGCCATGGGAAAAGAAACGTGCTCCCAGAGTGACAGCTGCTTGTCAGACTTCAGAAAAAATTAGAACTTATAATAAGAAATAATAACGAAATTTGGAAAAACCTGTAGTAGAACCAAAAAGCTTTACTGCTAATCCGAGTACCCTTGAGCATCTTAGTCGTCCTGGTGTTAAAAATGTCTTTTAGGGTTTGTTATTTTGACAGTTAAGCCCATTCGGCGATTTCCCCTATTGCAACATGCTCATGAATTTAAAGGAGCAGCGATCACAATTGCGAAATAAACGATATTTGATATTTTTGTCATCAAAATGACTGATAAGGGAAATCAGCTCAGTTCAGTTTTCACAAACGTTAACGTCGCACCAACGTGTCCTGATTTTGGCTGTTACCTAACAGCAACAACTGCCCAAAAAGAGAAGAGAACGAGGAAAAATTAAAGACCAACTACGAAATAACAAGTTGAACAACTAAACAGAAGAGGAATGATGTAGAATGCGAAACCCCCAATGACCGCGGCACCAAGCCATATCACCTAGTGTGAACAACCACCGTTTCGGGGGATCTCGCGGAACTCAACACAACAGTCTAACTGCACATACACTGATCGGTCAACTGTTAAAAGCTTTCATACCTTTCTGCCATGTCATCAAATGACCACCTCAAACCATCCTCCAACGAGGCAGTCTTTTTGTGGGCAAGAACAAAACATTTCCCGACCACCTCAACCTATACTGATTCGATGTCTGTTCTAAATACTGGGCCCTATGATGCAGTTCCTCACGCTCAACCTCTAAGTTCCTCAAAATCCTCTCATCATGTCCTACCAATGTTACGAAGCTAGCGGTGATCAAACACAGACTGTCTTCGCACATCTGCTTTCAACGCCACGTTTCGGAGACGCATCGCAGACCTGGTAGCTACCATGTATACTGGACTTCTGATTGTTTTTAGTTGCATGATTGAAACATAAGTGTAGTAGAAGAGGGACGTCCCATAGGTGCTACGGCATACTAAATTGGATTGGGGGGGGGGGCGACATTGAAACTTAGAGTGGGATGGAACCATATAAAGTTTTATTAAGTCAGATGCGGTAACGAGCAGGGCGACGACGGTTTTACCGTCTGTCACCAACCGGATGTCACGGTGATGCCCTAGATGTCTCAGGTTGGTGAATGGGAGTCGAGCTTTCTGCATGGACGAAGACACTTTATCCGATATACGACTACTTAATGAGACAGGAAAAAGAAAACCAAAAAAGGGTACCGCCGTCCAGTATTTGCCCAGTATCAGTATTGAAATAGTGGCGGGGATCTGGCCACGCTAAGACTGTTGGCAATTCCATCGCATATTCGGAGAAGCATGAGGCAATTGTCATATTACTCGGGCTAAATGTAAATAGGTCATCAAGACTGGAGGAACAACTAGGCACTGATGTTAATATAAACCCCATGCCAAAAATGTCAAACCTCTCTGGTTTTTCACGTGCATGAAACAAGTTAACGGTGATTGAAACGGTCGTTTGCTCCATTTACCATCATCCTATTTCATTCGCCTGAAGATTCGCAAAGGGGACAAGACAATGGCGCTACAGTATTACTTGTTGTTTTCGTTTATAGTTCGACTTTATTACTAGCAAAGACGGAAATTTTCCCGCATTTCAGCAGAAGGTTTGATTTGTCAATTTGCTGATTCCAGCTAGGAGTGAAACATGTGTACAGTTCCCCATGATTTTCAATGGCGATTTGGATGGAGACATTGTAAGATGAAATTCTCTACCAGGACATTTTTCATGAATCTTTGGAAATACTCCCAAAATGATTGTAACGTTTAACACAGGAAAAGACCACAAAAACTCAAAAGAGACAGTAAGGGGGAGGTAAGAAACTCTTCTCGCCGAGCTTAAACGAATCATAGCGAAATCGTATCAACCGAAACCTACCGCAGAATACCATTAACTAAACAGGCGTTATCTGGATAAAAACTGATTGTTCGGGAAAAGTAACTGATTGAGTATTCAGGACAAAAACAGCTATTAATGCAAACCAATCGGCAGTTTGTTTTGCTTATCGCATCAATCTTAATTTCAGATGTGACGGGCAGAGACCCTCTTCATGATCAGCAATAAAACATTATCGACGGGACAGAATAAAGCTCTACCTAACACGTTATTTCAAAGCACCGGTTATTTGGAAAATTATTCAAATGTGAAAAACAACGTACCTTGAGAAAGAGAACCGGCAGAAAACAACTATAGTATACTGTGTAGGAAGCGGTAAACAAAACATCCATCAATCGAACATTGAAATCGTTTCGAAATAGCTCTACTTCCTCACGAATTTGTTCAGCCGAATTCAAGCACTGGTGCCGAAGTAAAACTGTTGATTTCGAATTGGGTTCAATCCCATAGTGGTTCGAGTAGCAAACGGCTGATGGTAAACCACTACTTCCGGCGGGATCACTGGACACTGTCATGTAACGGACGGGAAACAAGGCACTGGTGGGTGTCATCCCGGGCCAATCTGCACAAGCCCAAAAAAGCTTGGATGTTGCTTGCTTTACCTACACGAATAAAGTGATGAAAGAGGAATGATGCTGGATGAAAAACATTTACCTACCTTGGTTGGAAATCCGTGAAAAATATGCACCGATGACGAGCAGGATCTCTTGGGTCTTTTTGGATGAGTGAAGCCCACGCGAAGACACAGATGCTTCAAACGGTCAGCGTTGTAAAACAGACAGCCCAACACAGGTCTTAAAAGTTAGAGATGGATTGCAAAGAACGCATCAATATCCGGGAATCCATTTATTAGGGACAAATATTAGATGAACCTAAAAAATCAACTGTAGAAGATAAAATAACGACCAATACTTCAGGAGGTATATCTCCATAGATTAGTTGTGGAAAAGGTTACGTAAGTATCTCTCGTATACTCAATGATGTTACAAAAGACAAAAAACTGCTCATTTCCGGGCGAGTACCATGATTCGAATACGGTTGAAAGACAAGCACTTGATACAATCACCATTTACAATTGACCATTTATCGGGAAACTTTCCAGATTCATTTTGTTTGCTAAAATAATTCCCAATGGACTTGGTAAAAACAGAAACGGGAAATTCCTATAAGACCCAAATGTTCACTGATGGCAATCTAAAGTGATGATTACACATTTATTCCCGAAAATGGTATGGATGTTGGCAATGCAGATCATTCCAGACGCAGATAGCAGACACATCAATCACGTTTACAGAGAACATAGAATAGTGAGCGCAGTGGACTTCATTTCTTTTCCATCAACTGTAGGGAAATGGTTACTCATTATTTAACTTCAGCCACACTTGCGAATATGTTGTAGGATACTTTCTGGATCAAAGTGTTCAAACCGAATGCATTTTCGAGAAACAGGAAGTGAAAAATGCAAAACTTGCACTCGCTACAAAAAAGTACTGACTGTATAACTTCTTGGGACGATAGTGTCAGCACTTAAGTATGGGGTAATCGGAGCAACCTAAACGTTTAAACTCTTTGGAATCAATTCATTATGATAACAGTAAGTAATGAGCTCGAAAGAATCCTATTTAAAGCACAATAGTGGACCGATCTACACAAAAGCAAATTGCTTTTCCTGCTGATAGGATACACTACTACTAGCTGACTGACTCATAATTTGATTGAACACTGGATGAACCTTTCTAACTCTCGAGGTAAAAACGTTGAAAGCCGAAGTTTATGCATTTAAACCAGATAACCCACTCCAATTTTCTGTCTGAAGGTGATTCCTTGTTTCGCCAATTGATAAGTGCGTATTTAGCCAGTCTGCTTCCCTCTTTCTATAGAATTCTTAATAAGTGTCTCAAACTAGGAACGGTAACCGGCATATGTGGCGACCCTTCATTTGCTACTTAAGCAAATGCTGAAATGTGATTCACTGGATCAACAAGGGTTAGCAAGTTGACAAAACTGCCCCTTGTAACATGGTCGGGTTTCGAACCAACGGAGTCAGACAGCCGTATTCTATGTTTAAAGGACGCAAAACGCAGTCGAAATGTCAGTCAGTGAATGCAACTTCTACACGTAAGATCATGGTTTTGACACCTGAATAGCCCGTTTTCAATAATGGGAAACTTCATGTCCCTAAACGTATGTGGTCCAAAAAACGCAATGACAGGTATGGCCACTGTCACTTGGTGTCGACGTTTGATAAACCGCTTTGAACCGGCCAATTGTCTTCCCAGTGTTCGAGTCCCATTCTGAGTGCGATGGATATGAATTACTTTAGGTCCTTAACAAGTAACAAACAATTATTGTTTCCGTGGCATTCAGGGCCACGCTGAATGTTGCCGTTACATGAAAAACCAATTTTCCTGTAAAAAAGGCGGCTACTGGTAATCATTTCAGTAGGCAAGACTGTTCGTCCGATTTTACGCGGCGAATGAAAAACGTTAGCAGTGATACGGCAAACAACGTGAACAATTAGTCTTCTAACCTCTTAGTAGCATTCTAGACGGTGGAACATAGTAAGTGGTTAGGATTTACTCAGAGGAGAATAAACGGAAGTTATCCCACCGTTTCTTTTGATAAAATATCGGGCATAGCACGGACAGAGATGAACACCGTCTAATCTAACCATTAGGAAATAATGAACGGGACTGATAAGATACCCGTTAATGGCTTAAGTGATTCTTAGGACGCGGATATAACAACAGGAGACCGATAGACACTGCAAACCGGTAGGTTTTTATAAATAAAGTTACTGGAAACAACTTACAGGTAGAGTAACAGAGCATATAGATAAACACAGTAAGGCCCACTATACCCAACGGTATCCAGACCGAGAGCAGTGTACACGGCAAGAAAGAACCACAAACCGAATAGAGGCAGACCACTGAGAAATCGTAGAACAGGATACCCAGTCAACGATCCGGAATATAACTACGAGACGAAAATAAACAATAATAACGAAATTAAAAAAGGACGAATCTGACTTGGCCATTAAAACATCTGGTGAAAAACCACAGATTGTTGCTCTCGCTCTCAATTCAGACTTGTGCATACTAGGAAAACAGGCCATCAATGACGTGCGTCGTTCAACTAGTTTATGGAAAGATTATTTTTCATCACAGCAGTTGAACTCCAGTACTACTCAGAGCTGTCCTTTTATGTCGCACATCGTTTCATCGGGGTTATCTTAAACGTCGTTTAGCCAGTGTCATGTGGTTGTCCGCTGGTGTATGGCCCATTCGGAAGCCATAATTGATGATAATTGATGAAGATCAAAGAGATAGAACAATCCGGAAGAGCAAGACAGTCTATCAACTCATTTTATACTGTGTACACTCTATTACGGTTTGGGCCAGCGGGTTGTATCAAGCCCACGGAAGGGTTAGCATGTGTGATGAATCCTGCATATTGTTACTTTTCCTTCCCTCTTTCTCGCTCACTGTTTTCGTCCCTCGCCATGATTCCGATGGCGCAAGACCTGAACAGATTAATGTGAAATACATAACATACTTTAAATAAGTCTTATCAAATTTACCAAAGGATTCATTCTGAAAACTCTACTTGCGTTTTTAGCAAAAAACTGAATGCTATGGAAACCATTAGAGAACCTGCATTATAGGCCCAAGGTAAATAGTTTATTCCAGGCTCAGAACATTAACCTTGGGATGCGGTAAATCTAAGTGACTTTTTCTGTTAGTTATATCACTTGGTCCCTTGTGTCAATTTATATTATTAGTTTGACTAAACTTGTATATAAGGATCGTTCTTCGTGTATTCTTTATTTAAATATAATCAATTTGGAATCCAAAAGACATCAGGTTTGGCGTAGCGTCCGAGACACAGGAACTTCAAGTGGCTTCAGGTCGAGCAAAGTCTTAAACTTATAGTTTTCGGCTCTCTTACATTACTGCAATGAGTCTTAGATTGAACGGAGTATACTCCGCCACAACACTAGATGAATATAGTAACGGTGATAGGAGCACAACAAAAATAGCACATAGGTCTCTCGTGATGGTTCAGGGCTTGTACCCTTGATCTTAAAAACCTTTAACGAAAAAAATCAGTCCATCCAATATCAACCCCACGTACGTTATATATATATATATATAGAGAGAGAGAGAACACCTGCCTGACTTCGGATTGTGGGCCAAAACAAGGTCGGGGTAGATGGAAGCAAAACGAAAAAAAAGCAGAAGAATCAAACGAGCGGGAGTTTCTTTGTGGCATTGTTGTGTGCGAATTTTGATCATACTGATAAATTTGGTAACAACAATGAAAAAAGAAAATACTCTGACCACCAATATCGGCGTCTAGCCACGTCCAACATCAGTACTATCCAGGGTCCTAGCTAAGCTAGCTAGCTGATCTGTGTGTAGCAGGGTGCGCACGTTATGTGCCAAGTTTGGGCGATGAGTTTGGTCAACATAATTGCGGAATCCGTGAGAGAAGGTCTATGATACACTGGACTGCCTTGATTCTGCATCGATGACATGGAAAAAACAAGAAAACGGGTGGATCTGGGGATGACTGTGCACGCAAAGGAAAGTGAGCAAAGCTACTCTGTAAAGAATTCATCTGCAAAAAATGTAATCGAACAGACCCAAGATGTACCGTAGGTGTGAAATAGCTGAGCGACAGCTAAGAATCTTGTGCAACAAGTAGGTTGTAAAGGGAAACAATTACTACTATCATAATTTTTACGACATGAATGAAGCATGAGTGTAGAAAGGGCATGCCCCATAGCCATTAGGACCCATTACAAGGAGAGTATGGGGGACCGGCAACCGTGACTCTGAAACTCGAAATGGCACAGAATCACTTAAGGTCTCAATAGGTCAAGTGTGGCAACGAAACAAACGACCGCGAGTTACCGACCAACACCAAAGTGACTGGTGGATCTCGGACCCGAACTTCTGACCTCATCGGTGACAAGCGCTTAAACCACTGGACCACCTCCGGTCATGTTGTTTATGTCCTAAATTTTGCGGCATTTCTTTGAACACTGTTTCGTTTCCACTATGCTTTCTCGAACTGGTGTAAAATGCATAAAATATTCACAGCATGGTGCGCATCCATGGCGGCAGTCGTTAAGAAAACATTTGATTTTTTTAAATGAAGTAAGAATGAAGTCGAAAATTTCACTCACCAGCAAAAGATCTAACAGATACAGAAAATTGTCTTGGATCCCGAGTTTGAACTCCGATATCCATTGAGGTTCAATATTTTAGAGCAATGAATTAAGTTTCGTGCAAAATCGTGGAAAGCAAAATATCCTACTAATAACTTTAACACGTTTGACCACAAAATTTTACGTTTAACGATGAGCAAACTGGATCGAACAGTATTTGCTTACCAGAAGGAAGATTCGATATAATGATGGTGTCAAACCCATAATGATAATGTGAGTCAGTACATAGTAGTCAATTGCTGCGAAATCCTGAAGTGAATTACAACTTGATTTGAAGATGAGCACATACGATGGCGTAATTGAATGGCGAGTCTGGAATCCACCAAACCGTCTTGTACAGATTCAAGTACTGAACCATTACAGCCAAAAGAAACAGGGCACAATGAAGTAACAAAGTCAGTACCCCGGAGGAACCGGGCAATGACGGAAATAGTACGTGGCTTATGACAGACGCATTTGAGTTCCCAACAGAATAACTGGACCTAACAAAAGAAATAAGCGAAGCTCCAGGCTAACTTTGCACTTGTAGTATTTTGACACGTGCCAGAAACTGATTGACTTGAAGGTTTTGTGGTGAACCGCCGACCGATGGGCATAATAAAGACAGCACTACTGGGAACCCTGATCCAGAAAAAAACAAAAGTGATACCGAAAACCAAATATTCATAGCAAACGAAGGACGAAAATTAAAGCTAACTTGCTGGCTACATCAGACATTAAGCGGTTATATTTAGTATGCAAAAAGTAGTAGTGAGATAGATACAAGGAAACATTGTGAGTAGGGTCTGTATAACATTTTATCATAGCTTAAAGCACTGCTGCCTTCTTAGTTTAGTTCAACCAAATGACGCAAGTAGTGTATCGAAAAATCGATGCGCCATGTATTTTTCATTGTGAATGATATAATTTTAATAACAGCGTTGTTGGACTTACAATCAAATTGTAAATCTTGCCTTGAGAAAGACTACCCACGGTAGTCGAAACGTCGGCACATTACATCCACCAACAACGCTGTGTTATTAACATAATGTCACCCACAGTTTAGTTCAACTAGTTCCTAAAACCATTAACCTAAACGACATGCTCCAGTTGTTGGTTTGTACCCTGCAGCAGCGCTCATCTGAGAACGCAGAAACAATAAACAAGCCGTTTATTAGTGTGAATGATGACACTTCCCAAGGTTACTCTTTAGCATACAATCTTTCGACCGGCAACGGCCATGTGCATCAAGCGTCGGTCAATCCGAAAGATCAAGGGATTCGAATCCCAGACCCGACGGTCACTGGTGATAAAGGGCAATTTGCTATAGTCCGGCTTCTTACCATACCTGACCTATTGAAGCTCTGTGGTTCTATGCCACTCCAAGCTTCAATGTCATGGTTACCGCCTCTTCGTGTAGCGAGCCCTAACATTTATAAAGCAGGCTCCGTCTAGTAAACTCATAGGTCAAGGATATCACAAAAAACTGACTCAACTCGGCAGTGAACCCTCTAGTAGCACCCATGGGTCCAACGGTGCGGACACATGTCTATCCTCGATCGCAAACCGAGGTTGCTAGAAGTGGGTTCTCAAAAAAGCCGTAAGACTGCTAGACCAGACGAGCTGTTCCCCTCCTTAAAAATGAAGTTCCAGTGCTGAAATTAAAAAAACTACCGCACAGCATTAAACAGCAGGGAACCCCGATGATTGTTCCTTTGCTTGTTATGATATACGTTAAAACGGAAAGGATACATGCTCAAAGCAGATCGGAAGTGGACCCAAAGAGCTGTGAAGAAAGGAACCAACATACGGAATACGGTCTAACTGTACAACGCACATTTTTCAATCATTCCAATTAGACATAAAGTGACAAACCGATCTCTACTGTTCACGGTTCGCCGCCGTACCATTCAATATTTAGTGCTAACTGACTGACGGTTACTTCGGATCCCAACCACGAGAATGTGAGAAACCCATTTTACCCAAGTTCACTGCATATTTTCTCACTCCATGCTGCCACATCACTTGTTGACATTCAGGTGGCTTCTTTCACTCTGCACAGGAGAAGACAGATAAGCCACGGTATGGTGGATGAGGGTCTGAGACATGCAACGCGACCCAATCAAGGAAGTCTGAAAAACTTGATATACCACAACAGAATATTCACAGGACCAGTATCCAATACTCCACAACTTCGTGGCAAGCATGACTGTAATAGAGGAGGGTCGCCACGGAGCCTCTGGGGATCACAAAGGCGGTAGAGACAGACAACCATGACAATGAAAGTTTAAGTTGGTGGTAGACAGCTGCCCTGTCTCTCGACTGACCACCACGTCGAAACCTATTGAAGCCTTATCTGGTTCTCCACTCCAAGTCTTAGGGTTTCGATTCCCGGTTCTCTCACATAAAATATGAATTTCTCAAGTGAAATAAATAACTGTGCTCGTGAACCTGTGTGCACTCTCGCTCCTCTTACTAAAATCCGTGGTTTGAATCAAAACTTAGACTCTGTCAGCCATTTCCTCCAATCTTCATCTCCCATTACCTTATTTTTGATAAAATCAAATATCTTCCTCGTCAGACACAAACAATCTTTAATTTTCTAAACGATTAACTCATTCCTACTTCTTCCCTAAAGCTACTGTCTGGATCCATATCCACCGACCTGGTGCCTCCTCGCAACTTTCACATCTTGACTTTTAAGAGGAGACCCCCAATTACTGTGGTTGAAAATTCAGCTCCCTCTTTTAATCATTATTTTCGCACCATTTAATACTCATCTAGTAACAACGACCCTCCGGTTTTTAATTATTAATTTCTGGCGTTGAGACATCGATTTCAAAAGACAGCTGCCAAATTACCATTCTTGGTGGTTTTAACATCCACAACAAAGACTGGGTATTGCATCCATCGGACATTTCGACCATGAGACGTGAAACCGAGACTTGCGCTATAATCGGCAACCTGTCAACTGATCGACCTCATTACGGGCTATCATGATCGTGTTGGAGACCGCGCCCCCACTGTTGACCTCGTCCTCACAGACTACATCATCAATTTTTGATATCACTTAAATGTCTCGTTTGGGCTCAACGGACCATTGTCTCATCTCATTTCTCATCCCTTTTCTTGAGCCGTCCCAGTACCCAACTCTAAACGCAGCTTTTGTCGCTACGATTCCGATGAATGAAATGGTTCTTGTGATTTCCTGGATTCTTATTATCGGAAGGTTCGCTACTATGTCTGTTTCCAATTTCACCGAGACTGCTCTTCAAAGTATGCACCCCTACTTTCCACACTTCTCCAAAACCGGCAATCTACGTTGCTTTGAGTGATTTAAGCATGCATGGCGTGCCGACTGTAGTGCCGCTCACCCAGCCAAGCATCCCAAAATCGTTTTGTGAAAGCCAGGAACAAGTGCTCGCTCATCATGCAGAAGGTTAAAGATCACCTCGTATATCAAAACGCTGAATGACTAGCCTTATCCACAACCGATAGTTGATCATTTTGGTCCCTTGCAAAGGCGATATCCGGTATCATTTTGCACGAATCTGTCTATAGATCCTGGGCTATCAAAATCACGGTGAAGAATGAAAACAATCAGCGAAAAAGATGAAAAAAGAAACCACAACATGTAGAGTTCACCACACACTCGGGCTTTTCCATTATTTTCCTCAGGTCGTCGGGCATCCATCGGGATCCATGGTTCTTTTATGGGCTGGATACTACCCGGCTGCTCAATTCGAAGCGATGTCCAATAATTTCTATCGTCCCAACTTTCCTTCCATTCGCAATTCTACGGCTCCCTGGTTTCGACTCGCTTGACAAGGCCAACGTTTTTGCATCCCAGTTTGCCTCAAACTCCACTCCGTCTGTCTACTTCTCTCTCTTCCTCTCAAGGTCTCAACCGTGCTTCTTCCTATTATAAGTAACAGAAAGATCCGCCGGATCCTTTCAATTTGAATGTTTTCAAACCTCCCGATCCGGACGGTATTCTATCCATTGTCCCAAAAATGTGCTCCAAATTAGCCCTTATATTATGCCTTTTTTCTTTTCTCTCTCAAACAAACTACTTTCCTCTTCCCATGAAAGAACGCAATTATTATTCCTATCCCAGAATATGGGCTCTTCTGACCTCCACCAACCATCGTGCTACCACTTACTTCAGCGCTTTCAAAAGGTTTTGAAACCGTTATCTTGGACCATCTGAATCCGTTCCTTGAGTGTGAAGGTCTGTTGAGTGACCGCCATTATGGATTCCGCTCGCATCGTTCTACGGGTGGCCTACTATCTGTCATCTCATTCCTGATCGGCTTCACTCGATAACCAAGGAGAAACTGACTTAATCTCACTGGACACTTCCAAGGCCTTCGACTGAGTTTGGCACGAAGGTCTAGGGTGCCTGACAGGTATTTTTCGGGTTCCATTCCACTCACGTATTGTGGACGTCATATTTCCTTACAGAGGAGGCCACTTCCTTCCGAGTCGATGGGATCGTCTCAACCCTCCCCTATGAATCCGGGTGTTCCCCAAGGTTTCCCACGCTCCTTTTCTTTCATTTATTAATGGTGTCTTTGCACAAATCTTCAACCTTATTCACTGTTTTGCAAGCGAATCCACTGTTCATTCTTCCTTTTTTTACCCTACTGCCTGCCAAGCCACTAACAACATCGATCAGGATAGGACTATTCTTAGTAGACCATTTGCTTCCGATCTAGGAAGAATGATCCATGTTTGGGGGTCTGTTAACCATGTCTGTTTTAGTGCATCAAAAATTCCTCTTTTCCGCTTCAATTAAACATCTCATTTACTTCTTCCAGTTAAACTTTGATTCGAATTCCGTCTATCCCACTGAATCTCTTTCATTAATGGGTGTGTACATGAATTTTACTCTGTTGGTCCCCCTCTACGTCAACACTTTCCTCTTATGTTCCGTGCAAAGTTGGCTTTCTATTCCGTCCGAGAGGCTTTTTTAACATCCACTCACCTTCTGGTTCTATACAAAGCTCAAACGCACCGAACACTAAGATAGAGCAGCTACATTTGGGGCGGAGCTTCGTCTATCGCACCCTCTCATCTTGACCGAGTTCGATGAAAGGTCTGTCCGTTGATCAACATTATCACCTCATCGCCGTCCAACTTCAAACAGCAGGGCAAGCCTCACTGACCGCTGCCTTTCTCCCAGTTACACGTCTCTATAAAAAAGAGTGAATATCCAAGAGGAACAGGGAGTG